>CAXKVV010001523.1:0-38917 GCA_964058805.1 Schoenoplectus triqueter
TCCTGTCTGCACGATTCTTGAAGCATCCACCGATCTTGAAGAATATCTGACGAATGAGATCTGGCGATAGTTCGAAAATTTAAACGGAAGAAGATCTGGGCCTTATACATATTAGATACGTATCTTAATCAAATCTAACGGCCTAGATATGTTTAAACATTTGAATAATAACTCTGCACTAATCTGGGCCGTAGATCCATTAAACACCTATCTCAAACTAATCTGGCGGCCCAAATGAAGAAGAGAGTTGGAAAGATGCGCACTAATCTCAATATATATCTGACGGCCCAGATTAAGCCCATTAATTAAATAATAACAGAATAGTAATAACATAGAGTAAATAAATGTTTTAAAAATGTTCCTAAACTCCAAATTAACTCAAATTTGTTTCTAAAATTTTCTTATTTTTCATACTATTTTTCTATACAATAATATTCCAGTTTTAGAAATATAATCATGATAAAACAATTTAAAAGCAAAATACATTACATATATTGATATAGTTGACTTAGCTTTGACTTGTCATTTTAAATGCTATAAAAATTCCAAAAATATAAATAAAAATCATAAATAATAACTAGATATATTTTAGTGATTTTTTAAGTGATTTTCCATAAAATAATAATGATGATAGTAATATGCTATAATAAAAGTGAGATTAGCTATATTCTTTGATAAATAAAAAAATATAATAATAGATATTATATTGATATTTTCTGTAAAAAAAAAATAATAGAAATAAATAACACAAAATATACAAAAATATAATACCATGATAATAAATAGTAAAATACATTTTCTTTTATAATAAAGAATGATAATATAGTTTTATAATATGAATTGTATTTCTTTTGTTATTTCTATACAAATATACAATAAAAATACTTTTGATGAATAAAATGTAATAAAAATAATAGTTGTAATAAAAACATAATGAATTTCATCTCTTATGACTATTTTCAACTAATAGTAAAAATCTTATACTTTTCTATAGATAATAAATAGAAATAATAAAAATAGATATAATGAATAGTATAATAAATAGGATAGAATATTAATAATGATTTCTTTTTCTTAGCTATTATAGATAAAAAAAAATAGTAAAAATAATAATAATAATAGTAAAATAGTATAACTTACCATCTTTTAATTTTGTAAAATGATGAATAGTATTTCAATATGATAGAATATAATAATAAAATTCTATTACTTTGGCTATTATAAATATTTTAAAAAATACAAATAAAAATCATAGCCATTTTATTTTCTATTATTTTTGTAAGTGATTTTCTACAGAATAAATAGAGTTTAGAAATAATAAAAATAAAAATTCTACTATTTTAGCCATTATAAAAATCCCTACCCCTTTTCTTATTATTTTTGTAAATAATTTTCTACATAGATAAATAGAGTTTAAGAAATAAAAATAATAATAATAAAAAAAAATAATAATAGTAATAAGAATATAATAATAATAATAATAATAATAATAATAATAATAAATAAATGCATGATAATGAAAGATATTATATAATAGACTTTGTGCATTTTAGAAATGAATAAATATGCTCACATAAGGAGTGTAGAGCCACGTAAGAATATTTGCACACATGATATGACATTTAGAATAATTAGTCAAGACGAGAGTACCTTGACGGAAGATAAATAAAGTTGCAATGACAGAAGATACGTCGAGACAGGAACATCTTGACGTGAGATGATTAAGGCTTCAATAGCAATATGAGAAGATATGTCGAGACAAGAACATCTTGACACTTGATGAAGAATAACAAGATACGTCGAGACAGGAACATCTTGACGTGAAATGAATAAGGCTTTGATAGCAGCATGAAGAAGTATGTCGAGACAGGAACATCTTGACGCTTGATGAAGAATAATCAGAGCTACGACACTAGCATGGAAATATATGTCGACTCTGAAGAAGAAGAACATTACGATGTCCTAGATAGGTGACATCTTAATGACTCGCTGCCATGAGCAAGTAACTCATGATTGAATACGCTCACACAAGGGGTGTAGGGCAACATAGTAATTTTGCACAAGTAATGCAACACGTAGAATGATTAGTCGAGACAAGAACATCTTGACGCTCGCTGAAGAATGACCAAAGCCACGACATCAGCATGGAGAGATATGTCGACTTTGAAGAAGAAGAACATTACGATGTCCGAGCGAAGTGACATCCTAATGACTCGGTGTCATGAACAAGTAATTCATGACCATTTGAGCTGGCAAGACTGAACTCGTCTGTTGATGAGTTTGTCTCCTAGCTCATTTCCCGAGACTGTGAGATTGAATCGGTCTGTTGGTAGATTCATCCACAAAATAGTGAATGTGAACCGTTCTGTAGGTAGGTTCCTTCACTTACACATGCCTCAATGTTGAACTGGCCCAGCGCTTCAGGTTTGACATTGTGTGCAATTGTGTTTCCTAGGTTTATGAATCGGCTTAGTGCTACGAATTCATGATCTAGAAGATCGGTGAGAAGAAACACGTGGGCCACATCCACCCTTCTCCTGATTCACCAACCTCAAGATCAACCGGCTCAGCGCTTCGAGTTGTATTTTGTGTGATTGGTTGTTGACTAGTTAAGATTGAACCGGTCTGTTTGTAGGTTTATCTTCTAGATCAACGGAGGTCGAGTCGGTCTGTATGTAGACTCACCTCAAGCCTCCTATGAAGAGATTAACCTGGTCTGTTGGTAAGGTTACATCTCGAGGTGGCATGGACTGAACCGATCTGTTTGTAGGTTCGTCCCCCATAGGACAAGACCGATCTGTTTGTAGGTTTGTCTTCCATAGATTGAACCGGTCTGTTTGTAGGTTCATCTTCCGTAGACCCTTTTATAAATCTAGACGACCACTTGACCATCTTTTAACTATACTATTTGCTTCTCTCTTTCAAAGATCCAGAGGTGCCTCGAGGTTCGTAGCCCAGGGTAATTAACGGTGGGGGCTTGCGCCCACCGGAATCTACAAGAACTCACAATCACTAAAAACCCCCTGAATGTGCATCCAAACATCTCTAAACGGCAGAATCGGCCGACACCCAGCAGATGCACGCTCGGGAGGGATCTCCGTGTCCTTCTTCCGCAGAACCCATCGCCCGGCGGCGGTGCGGCGGCGCGCGAAAAAGGGTCGCACAAGCGGATTGACACTTCCCGCCTGTAAACGACCCGCAGATATAGACAAGGCAAGTGAAGGCGAATTCTGCCCCTATCACCGCGTACTGGGCCACACAATTGAAGAATGCTGGGTATTCAAGGATCTTGTAGAAAAAGGATACAAGGACGGAACAATCCAGCTCTCGAAAAGCTTTCAACAAGACCCGGCTCCGCACAGTTCAAATAACAAAGGTAAAGGGGTTGCCTATACAATCTCGCATACTCCTGTACCTAACAAACCCAAAGTTGCGAGATGAAAACCAATCAAAGAAATCTACCACTCCAACTCAGTCATGAATATTGAAATAGAGGAGGAGATGACAGCGTTAGGAATTACTGTGGTTCCCGAAAGGCATTTCAAAGACCTCATGCTAAGGGAAGTAAACCACATTCAGACTCTAAAGACCTTTGTTGTGCCGGCAAAAGTAGAGCGCATCAAAGGAAGAACTATCATCCACAAAGCTATAATCTTCTACCAGAGTGACTCGACCCAGTCTCTGAAGAACCCTAATCATGACACCTGGAAGAAGTGGATGATAGAGCAAGAGTCAGGAAGTACAACGAGCGATGACGCCATATCCCATCCTTTTGAAAAGAAGTTGTACGAATTAGCTAAAAGGGCGAAGTGCCTGAGGGACATGTCCAAGGTCGAGGCCAAGCACTTTAGTGACCTCTGGAATGGCAGCCAGAATAAAGTTTTAGACCTGGATGGTAAAATAAAATACACCCGAGGGTTAGGGTATAACTGTGATGACGCAGCATGCTTTGAGGGGTCCCTCAACGAGCGCCGAACAGAAGAAAGCTGTTGCATGACTATTGTTGAGGTATTAGACGACAAGTCAGAAGAAGACAGCACCCCAGTCCTGAAAAATGCCTTGAAGCAGCTGGAAAAGGAGTCTAATACGGTCAATGAGTTAACCGAGATCAACTTAGGAACAAAAGAAGACCCGCGACCAACTTTCATAAGCGCGTCATTACCAGAAGAGGTGGCTGGCAAGTTGAAAACCTTTCTTAAAGGATACATGGATTGTTTCGCTTGGAGTTACAAAGAAATGCCCGGACTAGACCCTAACATAGCAGTTCACTACCTAAAGATTGATCCCACCTTCAAACCAATCAAACAAGCGTCAAGGCGAATGAGAATAGAACTTGAAGAAAAGATCGTAGAAGAAACGAAGAAACTCATTGACGCAGGCTTTATACGGGAAGAAAAACGCCAGAATGGGTGGCCAGTATTATCCCGGTTAAAAAGAAAAATGGGCAGATTCGCATCTGTGTGGATTTTCGAAACTTAAACAAGGCGTGCCCAAAAGATGATTTCTCGCTCCCGGTAACCAAAATCATAATTAACCATACATCCTTCTATGAAGTGTTCTCCTTCATGGACGGTTATGCGAGCTATAATCAAATTAAAATGGCGCTAGAAGATGAAAAACACACAGCCTTCCGCACGCCGATTGGCATTTATTGCTACAAAGTCATGCCATTCGGGCTAAAAAATGCGGGTGCTACCTACCAACGGGCAATGACAAAAATATTCGATGATCTGATCCACAAGATAGTTGAGTGCTATGTGGATGACCTGATCATTAAAGCCATGTCATATGAAGAACACCTCCAATATCTTGAGGTCATTTTCAGCCGTCTAAGAGAACATGTGCTCAAATTAAACTCATTGAAATGCGCGTTCATGGTATCATCTGGTAAATTTTTAGGGTTTGTGGTATGCCATAGGGGAATCGAAATAGACCCGGACAAAATTAAAGCGATCATGGAGCTATCCCCGCCAAAGAATTTGAAATAATTGCGATCCCTACAGGGACAGTTGGCGTATATCAGACGATTCATAGCTAATTTATCAGGCAAAATCTAGCTCTTCACCCGATTAACTAAAAAGAACATCCCGTTCAAATGGGACGGCGAGTGCCAACAAGCCTTTGAAGAGATCAAATCTTATCTACTCAACCCTCCAGTATTGGCGGCACCCATACTTAGAAAAGAACTCATTCTATATACGACCGCCCTGGACAGATCCTTGGGAGCCCTGTTAGCGCAAGAAAACTAGGATGGCAATCAAAATGTGCTATACTACTTAAGCCGTATGATGGTGGGGGCAAAACACGGGTATTCGCCGATCGAAAAGCATTGTTTAGCCCTAATCTTTACAGTAAAGAAATTAAGGCACTACATGCTGACACATAAAATCATCTTAATCTCTAAAGTAGATCCACTCAAGTATCTTATGACTCGGCCAATGCTGACGGGTAGATTGGCCAAGTGGGCGATCATTCTCACTGAGTTTGACATCACCTACACACCACAAAAGGCGATCAAGGGGCAGGCATTGGCAGACTTCTTAGCTGCACACCTAATTCAAGATAACTCTTCATTAAAATGTGACTTTCCCGACGAGGAAACTCTACACATTGAATAAGAAAATCCTATATGAGAGTTGTACTTCGATGGTGCCTCGTCAATTAGACCAATCGCGGGCTTAGGAGTTCCGACTGTGCGAGTTGGAGTAGGGCTAGTCTTCGTAACCCCGGAAGGTGAGATAATACGACATTCTCTAGCCTTAACTGAGTCATGCACAAATAATGAGGCAGAGTATGAAGCACTGATCGCCGGACTAGAGCTATCGCTAGAGCTATGAATCAAAGCTGTACGCATCTTTGGAGACTCCCAGCTGATCATAAATCAAATAATTGGCGAATATAAGGTCTTAAAGCCAGAGCTAATACAATATCATCAAAAGGCCATGGAACTAATGAAGAAAATCTTATATGTATCCATTGAGAAGGTCACGAGGGCTGTAAATGATGAAGCAGACGCGTTGGCCAAACTTGCCAAGGAGCTGGGTGAACCAACAGAGCCGGAAATCCACATCATCGTTCGCAATAGAAGGCCATTATCATTGTGTCAGACAACAAATGATGCAAATAATGAAGATATTGGACCAAGAAGGGTGGAATGTCAAGAAGCAATGATAACTGAAGAAGACGATGATTGGAGGCGGCTCATCGAATATTTTCGGCATGGTACCCTTCCCAAAGATAAAAGAGCAGCTGATCAACTAAGAAAGCGTGTACTACGGTATGCGTATGTAGGCAATACGCTATACCGTAGGTCCTATGATCAACTGTGGCTGAGATGTGTATTAGGGCCTGAAGCCGAGCAGGTTATGAAAGAAATCCATTTCGGACTATGTGGAGCACATCAGTCTGGGCCAAAGATGAAGTTAAAAATCAAGCGAATAGGGTATTATTGGCCCACAATGATGGCTGATTGTGAAGCTCACGCGAAGAAGTGCCAGATATACGGCCCTTTCATACATCAAGCGCCAAGCCCGTTGCACCCCACAGTAGCATCCTGGACATTCAATATGTGGGGCACAGACATAGTGGGACCTATAGACCCTCCTATGTCGAGGGGCCACCGGTTTATTTTGGCGGTGACGGATTACTTTACTAAATGGGCTGAAGTCATTCCGCTCAAAAAAGTTAAAGCATCCGATGTAGTTAAATTTTTTAAAATGCACATCCTTTACCGATTCGGCACCCCACAACGAATAATATCTGATAACGGGACAGCCTTCAAAAGCTCTAAAATCTATGCCCTGGCGGAGCAGTTCAACATCGATTAGAGATTCTCGTCCATTTACAACCCGAGAGCCAATGGTCTAGCTGAAGCCTTCAACAAAACCCTAATCAATATCATGAAGAAGACTGTGGATGGTAACCAACGAAACTAGGATAACCGTCTACAGGAGGCATTATGGGCTTATCGAACTACGTACTGAACACCTACGCAAGCCGCCCCGTACTCTCTGGCTTTTGAGGTTGAAGCCGTTCTCCCTCTTGAGATGAAATTACCATCATTGCGGGTGGCTATGCAAAATGATATGACCATGGATGAATGTCAACAATTCAGATTGGACGAATTGGATGCCATGGATGAAAAGAGACTGATAGCCCAGCAGAATCTCGAAATATATCAGGCGAAAATGGCAAGGGCTTACGATAAAATAGCGTGAGTTAGGGCATTTCAACAAGGAGAGCTTGTTCTTGTTCTTAAAAGGCCGATCATTGGCCGGCACATCGGCCCAAAATTTTCTCCAAATTGGGAGGGGTCATACGTAGTTGAGAAGGTATACGGGGGCGGTGCATACCAACTCATAGACCATGAAGGTGAAAGGCCCATGCCACCAATTAATGGGCGATATCTGAAGAAATACTACACATAACCCAGGTCGGGGCCGATCGAGTAGTATGTATTGTAAATAAATAAAGTAAGAAATAAGTGTTCGCTTACACACACGTACACGAAACACAAACCCAAATCTAACCTCCACTTTTGCATAAAAATCTCAAAAACCTTACTTATGCATTTGTAAATAGAATGCATCCAAAAATCTAAAATCACACAAACACATCTAACCCTAAAACAAAATAAGAAGAAAGAAGAATGAAATATTTCAGTGACAAAACCGCACGAGAGTATAAGGCGAGAGCTTTGGTGTTTGGGCTCACAATACAAATACCACTGGTTTTGTCCATTTGATATAGAATAAACATAAAAATGGGCAGGGTTTGCAGTTTGTCCCTCAAACTATCTGCTGCCCAATGACGAAAGTTGCTCATATTGGTCGCCCGCGGCGCAAGCCAAAGGATAGGTCGAGCAAATTGGTGGCTAGTAAGTAGTCACTTCCGAGGGCATGTAAATAAATAACTCTCGTATTATTAGTAACATGTATCACTAATAACAAAAATCTACTATCTTCAGATAAAATAAAAAAGGATATCTAAGTAAAATAATAAAATCTATTTTCATTACTCCTCAATTAAAAATAAAAAATATAATAAAATCTTTTCAATAAGGGGTTGTCACCTTTGTCCCCGACACCACGTGTGTTATACAACGCTAGGTTGGGTGCATTCATCCGCAAAAGTACCACACGCCCAAGGATGTGATCTGTTTTAAATCCCAAAATAGGTCATGGAGGGGTCAGACTAAGGGTTTGCGCTTTTACCCGACACTCAGTGTCAAATAAGGTGACTCGCTTAAAGAAGTGACTCAAGTCATGGAGAGCGAACATGCTCGATGAAAGCCTGTCTCGCAGGGATGCGTGATGGATGTTTGAGGGTAGGACCCCCACAAAACAAATTGAGTGGAGATGAGTGAATATGAGTTTCCACTTTAGCACGCAACAGTGCACAAATGAGGGGAGAGTGGGTGAGCTTCCACAATAAATATCAATCAAGTATACAAGGAGCATCCACAAATGGTGTTGTCAATTGCATTCATAATCCAATTGACATTGATAAATTTATCCATCAGTGATAAAGGGATAAATGAGTTTATTCTGTACCCGGCCTAGGGGTCATTACAGACAGATTCAGTATCCGCAAAATACCACGGTTACTCAAGATCTGTATTGTAATAAATAAAGAGAAGCCATGTATAGAATAAGTGCGATAGAGTTTTGTGAAGTTTTTTTCCTTTTTCTATTGTTGTACTTAGATACTATATAAAAGCAATTATGTTAGGCACTTTTGTAATTAGGATTGAGAGTGTAATGTAAAGGATCAATGAAATATTTCATCGCGCTGCAGAGGAAGTGACAAGACAATAGCAAAGGAGGCGATCAACATCCACAACACTGAAAGAAAGGAGAAGTGAGGGAGGAAAGAAAAGAAAGTGGAGAAGGCGGTTGTGAAGTGTTGTCCTGATTTACCCCCATGGTGGCTGAAGCAGGTGGCTCGGCAGGTGGCTGAGTACATGCACCATTATCCTACGGTCGAGAGGCCGAGAAGCCAGGCTCCGCCGTATCGCGCTCATAAGAAGAATCTGATCAAAAGAAAACCTATCAAAGTCTAGTCTAAACCTAAGAAGGAGAGAGGTGTGTCGAATATGTGCACCAAAGCAGGCCCTTCAATTCCCTAAAGTTTTCAAGACCCGCTTTGGTGGGTGGCTCTTTGTTTACCCCTAAAAGGTCAAAGGAAGAAACTCAGAGAAAGACAAGATCAAACTCTAAGAATCAACCCTCAGAGCAAACCCTAAGAGCTGAAGCAGTACAATCCTTGTACAACAAAGAACTGTGTCAATGCCAAGCCAGTATTTTGATACAGCTAATTACAAGAAATCTCAATGTGATTTTGCTTTCAAGGCTGACCAGGTGCCAAAGCTGTGAGCAACTATCTGATCATGCTATGATTTGTGCCAATTGCTGACAAGTAATTGGCTTTTGACCAAATCACCTTCATAAGAATGGATTAAAAGTCAATTTCACAAGACTGATCGGGTGCCAAAGCTGGGAGCAACCATCTGATCAAGTCAAGATTTGTATCAATTATTGATAAGTAATCAATTGTTGATCAAATCAACTGTTGATCAAATTAACCCCTGTTAAGCATCAATACAAGTCTAATTGGTGTGTAATTGGGGGGAGTTTCTACAAGGAGAGTTTATTTGGTAGAGACACTGAGCTATCACTGATAAAATTGGGATTTATTCAAAAGAAAATAGGGTTTTCTTGACAAAAGAATTTTTAATTCAAAGAGGTAGGGGAAAAATGAAATTAAAAATTATAGGGGTGATCATCATGAATTTAGAGATTTTTGGTGAAAATTTCATGATTTTTGGATGAGTGGAGCTATTAAAATAAATTCAGAGAAGATAAAACAGATTAAAAAGGAAGATCAAGGGCTCAGATTCAATCAAGGGTTCATCTGGGTGCAACTTAGGGATAGATACACTACTAGGTGCAAACTGAGAATCTCAAACATACACACACAGAATCAGAGAAGAGAGAGAGGGTGTCACGTGTCAGCACCTCATTGGGCCACCTCAGCATGTCAGTGCCACGTGTCAGCACCTCATTGGTCCACCTCACCCACGCGGGTCCCACATGTCTGACAAGTGGGTCCCACTTGTGCCACATGCCAGTACCTCATTGGTCCACCTCACCCAGCCCTTGCCACATGGCAGAACACTCTTTCACCCAGTCAGATCTCCCAAAGACACATGGCAGCACCTCATTGGTCCATATCACAGGCCACATCACCACATCTGCCACATGGCAACCTGTGAATGGTCCACATCAACAAGGGAAGTGCCAAATGGCACAATCACAGGAGGCCACCTCAACATGCCTATGCCGCATGACATTATACTACAGGGCCACCTCAGTAACTATTAACCAGATCATTAGTGTTAAGGGTGGTATTTTAAACTAACAGCCAATCACAACATGCCAACTCAACTCAATTAACTCTAACCTGTGAACTAATCAACTGATAATTGCCCCTGTGAGCCTAGGTACAGAGAACTTACAAGTAGGGCTCGCTAGTCAGGTTTATGAGTCTATGACACACTAGCAAATGGCAAGCCAAGTCTACATAGATATACTAACTGAAATTTAAATTAGAGAGAGAAGAGTGCATGTACCTGGCGCTAGTGAGCCGCTTCTCTGTGATCTTCTCTTCCTTTGCTTTGGTTCACATACGCTAGGAGCAGCCACACTAGAGGAAGCCCATTCCTTCTTCCCTCTCCTTCTCTTCTTCTTCCCGATCATCTCCACAGTCGATGACGTCATCAATGGAGATCAAGCAAAGCACACAACTTCAGATCAATTGCTTTTAACCCTGGCTACTCTATGCAAAGGAGAGAAGGTATGTGAAGTTAGATTTTAAAATAATGCACTAAAGAGAAAGATATGGCAGAGAGAAACACCTCGATCTAAAACTTGGAACTTACAAATTGAAGCTCGAAACTTATAATTAATGGCTGGGAGAGCTTCCTAGACCTAAGGCGATGGTGTTAGAACAAGAATTGAGAAGAATTGAATGTTAAAAATGAGAGATGTGCTAGCTCACAACTCGGCTTAGAAATGAGTTGGTTGAACACTGTGTTAGAGTTATCAAATCGACAAAGGAAGTACACAGAGAGTTGTCTGGCACTAAGAGAGTGATGTTGAAGCTTTGAATTGCAAGAAACAAGCAAAGAATCAAAGAGAAAGGCTGAGACTTTGTTATGAGCTTGTAAAGGAAGAAGAAAGGAAATTTGAATAATTGCTATGAAATTGAGCTCAGGGAGCATGTGAACAGTTATAAATGGATGGAATAAGATCCAGAAAAGTCCAGAAGGGGCTAGAAGAGTCTGAGGGGGTGTGAGAACCGAGTAATGGCAAATTAGTAAATAAAGGGATGGCATAACTGCCTCTAGGTAGTTACATATTGCTTTGGTAATTGGAGACTCGGTTCAGTGAACCATGAAGCACAAGTAAGTAGATTGAGTGAGCGATGTAATGCACTAAGTCCAATTGAATTGAGAGAGTCAAATTCGGTCAAAAACCCAATCTCTATATATATACTTCAATTCGAGAACTCGACAACAGAGGAGAAAGCACCTACACAAAAAGCATGCAACATCCCAAGATCACAAAAGAGCCCTAGAGAGCAAGGAAGAAGCTAATTTGATCGATTGATCTCAACAAGTGTTGAGGACTCGGTGTACACTCATCTCTCTCACTGTTAATAGGCAATTAAGAGCTTGAAGCTACAAGAACAGAAGAGAGGTAATGTATTTAGAAAAAGCTAAAGGTTTGAGAGGTAATGGTATTCAATTTGGATCAATTTAAGAATTTTCAGCACTGTTGCTTATATTTTTCACAATTTTTTTTTATTCTGTTGAATTTCTCATCTTCTTTGATTGAATCTTATCTTTGAGCTGTCGCCTAGTTGTTTTGATCATTGCTTTGCCATCTTCTTGTTTCTTTTTTGACTAATTCGGCTATTAATGGATTGAATCGGGTGTATCAATATGTGCTAGTCGAAGACCAAGCGATCTCCTAACATGGCACCTCGATAACTAACTGATCGAAGATCATAGGTCTCTCAGTATCTGTGCTCTCAATTGATTGCTCAAAGGAATTGATTTTAACAAATGAAATCGGTTGAAACTCTGAGCAATTGCCTAGAGTCGAAGTGTAAGCATGGCAACACCAATTTCAACATCAATTGAAAGGGCCATATATCCAAATTGGCCCTTAAAGCTTAGACGATTGGTTCTGTAATGATGAGAAATGTCAATTTTGACAATCAATCGAGAGCACAGGAGCAATTATGGAGTAAGTGATCGGTACTGATCTTCAGTGTTTGTTTCGCGATAATTCAAACTAGAATAAGCAAAATAACAAGCATAAGGTGCTTCACTAGTGATAATTAGAGTTTGTCAGTGATAATTAGAACTTCAATTTACAAGATAAGACAAAGATCATAAAGAAATGTGCTTTAATCGTGAGATGGATGTTCTCGGTACCGAAGTTCAATATAGACTTCAATCAATGGAGGTAGTGCCGGCGATCTACCACCCCGATGGACAATCGGGGAGTACAGACCAACTCCCTATACTAAGGCGACACTAACGGTGGTGGCCGATCTCCGATCAGGTCACCGGAACACCAAGATCACCACCGCAGCGCAAATATTAAAGCAAGAGAGAAAGGAGATGAAGGAAGATTGGTGCAACACTAATCTCAAAGGATAACACGAATCTTGGGACAGATTCAAGAGATCTGGGCCAGTGGGTATTTAGAAAATTAAAGCATAGTTTAATCTGGGCCTTTAATCTGTTTAGTGTGCATCTCAACAATATCTAGCGGCCCAAGTATAATAAAACATTAAATAAAAGATTTGTGTTAATCTTGATGTAAATCTAATGGTTCAGATTAATCCATGTATTGATTTTGGCCCAGTTAGTAAATGGGCCCAACAGCTAATAAATTTCAGCCCAGTTCATTAAACCCAAAATTCAATTAATAACAGAAAATTAAAAACAAAGAGTAAATAAATCATTTGAAAATATTCCTAAACTCCAAATTAATTCAAATTTATTTCTAAAAATTCTTTCTTTTTCATAATATTTTTCCATATAAATTAATTCAAATTTGCACGAATTTATGCGCAGTTATGAGGCCAAAACAACATAAAATGCATACGACTTGTTTGACGCAGCAGTTTTTAATGCATCCGGATGAGGTTTTGTGCAAAATGAGTGTCATAGAATATTCATATTAAATATTTAATTGAAAAAAAATATATAATAGACAATATTAGAAGTGTTCATATGAATTTGCACAAAGTTTTGCTCAGCATTGAGTCCAAAATAACATAAAACGCAGCTAACTTGTTTAAACAGTGGTTCTTAATACATATGGAATATGCTATAGCCAAAATGAGTGTGGTAGAATCTTCATATTGAATATACAATATTAATGACAAATAATAGGCAATATTAGAAGTGTCCATATGAATTTGCATGAATTTATTTGATGTTATGAGCCTAAACTAATATAAACCACCAATAACTTGTTTAAATAACAGTTTTTAATGCATCCGGATGAAGTTTTGGTCAAAATGATAGTTGTGGAATCTTTATATTAAATATTTCAATGTAAGAACATTTAATAGACAATATTAAATGTTCTTTATATTGAATAATTTGTTTAAACAGCAGATTTAAATGCATCTGGATGAAGTTTTAGGCAAACTGATTGTCGTATAATCTTCGTATAGAATATTGAAATATAAAAATATATAACAGACAATATTATGAGTGTCTATATGAACCCGGCTGAATTGATGCTCAGTTATGAAGGCCAGAATAACGTAAAAGACTAATAAGTTGGTTAAATAACAGTTTATGATGCATCTGGATGATGTTTTGGTTAAAATGATTGTCTTAGAATCATTATATTGAATATTTCATCATAAAGACATATAATAGGCAATATTAAAAGTATCCATACGAATTTCAATGAATATATGCGTGGTTATGTGGCCAAAATAACATAAAACACAAATAACTTGTTAAAACAGCTAGTTTTGATGCATTGGGATGGAGTTTTGCCGAAAATTATACTCATAGAATCTTTGTATTGAATATTTAATTATAAAAACTTTTAATAGACGGCATTACGAGTATTCATACGAATTTTCACGAATTTATGTGCAGTTATGAGTCCAAAATAACATAAAATGCGTACAATTTGTTTGAACAACAGTTTTTAATGCATCCGGATGAAGTTTGTGAAAAATAATTATCGTGAAATATTCATAGCGAATATTTAATCGCAAAAACATATAGCAGAAAATATTAGGAGTGTTCATATGAATTTGCAAGAATTTGTGCGCAATTATGATGCCAAAATAATATAAAACGCAAATAATTTGTTTAAATAGCAGTTTTTAATGCATATGGATGATGTTTTAGGAAAACTGAGTGTCGTAGAATCATTATATTGAGTATTTCATTATAAAAACATATACTAGACAATATTAGAAGTGTCCGTATGAACCCGCGTGAATTGATTCGCAGTTATGATGCCAAAATAACGTAAAAGACAAATAAGTTGTTTAAATAAGATTTTTTTATGCATCTGGATAATGTTTTAGTCAAACTTTGTGTCGTAGAATTATTATATGTAATATTTCATTATAAAAACATATCATAGACAATATTAGAAGTGTCCGTATGAATTTCTATGAATATATGCGTGGTTATGTGGCCAAAATAACGTAAAACACAAACAACTTGTTAAAACAGCTACTTTTAATGCATCAGGATGGAGTTTTGTCGAATATTATAGTCGTAGAATTTTTATATTGAATATTTAATTATAACAACTCTTAGTAGACAGTATTGCGAGTATTCATATGAATTTGCACGAATTTATGCGCAGTTATGAGGCCAAAACAACATAAAATGCATACGACTTGTTTGACGCGGCAGTTTTTAATGCATCCGGATGAGGTTTTGTGCAAAATGAGTGTCATAGAATATTCATATTGAATATTTAATTGAAAAAAATATATAATAGACAATATTAGAAGTGTTCATATGAATTTGCACAAAGTTTTGCTCAGCATTGAGTCCAAAATAACATAAAACGCAGCTAACTTGTTTAAACAGTGGTTCTTAATACATATGGAATATGCTATAGCCAAAATGAGTGTGGTAGAATCTTCATATTGAATATACAATATTAATGACAAATAATAGGCAATATTAGAAGTGTCCATATGAATTTGCATGAATTTATTTGATGTTATGAGCCTAAACTAATATAAACCACCAATAACTTGTTTAAATAACAGTTTTTAACGCATCCGGATGAAGTTTTGGTCAAAATGATTGTTGTGGAATCTTTATATTGAATATTTCAATGTAAGAACATTTAATAGACAATATTAAATGTTCTTTATATTGAATAATTTGTTTAAACAGCAGATTTAAATGCATCTGGATGAAGTTTTAGGCAAACTGATTGTCGTATAATCTTCGTATAGAATATTGAAATATAAAAACATATAATAGACAATACTATGAGTGTCTATATGAACCCGGCTGAATTGATGCTCAGTTATGAAGGCCGGAATAACGTAAAAGACTAACAAGTTGGTTAAATAACAGTTTATGATGCATCTGGATGATGTTTTGGTTAAAATGATTGTCTTAGAATCATTATATTGAATATTTCATCATAAAGACATATAATAGGCAATATTAAAAGTATCCATACGAATTTCAATGAATATATGCGTGGTTATGTGGCCAAAATAACATAAAACACAAATAACTTGTTAAAACAGCTAGTTTTGATGCATTGGGATGGAGTTTTGCCGAAAATTATACTCATAGAATCTTTGTATTGAATATTTAATTATAAAAACTTTTAATAGACGGCATTACGAGTATTCATACGAATTTTCACGAATTTATGCGCAGTTATGAGTCCAAAATAACATAAAATGCGTACAATTTGTTTGAACAACAGTTTTTAATGCATCCGGATGAAGTTTGTGAAAAATAATTGTCGTGAAATATTCATAGCGAATATTTAATCGCAAAAACATATAGCAGAAAATATTAGGAGTGTTCATATGAATTTGCAAGAATTTGTGCGCAATTATGATGCCAAAATAATATAAAACGCAAATAATTAGTTTAAATAGCAGTTTTTAATGCATATGGATGATGTTTTAGGAAAACTGAGTGTCGTAGAATCATTATATTGAGTATTTCATTATAAAAACATATACTAGACAATATTAGAAGTGTCCGTATGAACCCGCGTGAATTGATTCGCAGTTATGATGCCAAAATAACGTAAAAGACAAATAAGTTGTTTAAATAAGATTTTTTTTATGCATCTGGATAATGTTTTAGTCAAACTTTGTGTCGTAGAATTATTATATGTAATATTTCATTATAAAAACATATCATAGACAATATTAGAAGTGTCCGTATGAATTTCTATGAATATATGCGTGGTTATGTGGCCAAAATAACGTAAAACACAAACAACTTGTTAAAACAGCTACTTTTAATGCATCAGGATGGAGTTTTGTCGAATATTATAGTCGTAGAATTTTTATATTGAATATTTAATTATAACAACTCTTAGTAGACAGTATTGCGAGTATTCATATGAATTTGCACGAATTTATGCGCAGTTATGAGGCCAAAACAACATAAAATGCATACGACTTGTTTGACGCGGCAGTTTTTAATGCATCCGGATGAGGTTTTGTGCAAAATGAGTGTCATAGAATATTCATATTGAATATTTAATTGAAAAAAATATATAATAGACAATATTAGAAGTGTTCATATGAATTTGCACAAAGTTTTGCTCAGCATTGAGTCCAAAATAACATAAAACGCAGCTAACTTGTTTAAACAGTGGTTCTTAATACATATGGAATATGCTATAGCCAAAATGAGTGTGGTAGAATCTTCATATTGAATATACAATATTAATGACAAATAATAGGCAATATTAGAAGTGTCCATATGAATTTGCATGAATTTATTTGATGTTATGAGCCTAAACTAATATAAACCACCAATAACTTGTTTAAATAACAGTTTTTAACGCATCCGGATGAAGTTTTGGTCAAAATGATTGTTGTGGAATCTTTATATTGAATATTTCAATGTAAGAACATTTAATAGACAATATTAAATGTTCTTTATATTGAATAATTTGTTTAAACAGCAGATTTAAATGCATCTGGATGAAGTTTTAGGCAAACTGATTGTCGTATAATCTTCGTATAGAATATTGAAATATAAAAACATATAATAGACAATACTATGAGTGTCTATATGAACCCGGCTGAATTGATGCTCAGTTATGAAGGCCGGAATAACGTAAAAGACTAACAAGTTGGTTAAATAACAGTTTATGATGCATCTGGATGATGTTTTGGTTAAAATGATTGTCTTAGAATCATTATATTGAATATTTCATCATAAAGACATATAATAGGCAATATTAAAAGTATCCATACGAATTTCAATGAATATATGCGTGGTTATGTGGCCAAAATAACATAAAACACAAATAACTTGTTAAAACAGCTAGTTTTGATGCATTGGGATGGAGTTTTGCCGAAAATTATACTCATAGAATCTTTGTATTGAATATTTAATTATAAAAACTTTTAATAGACGGCATTACGAGTATTCATACGAATTTTCACGAATTTATGCGCAGTTATGAGTCCAAAATAACATAAAATGCGTACAATTTGTTTGAACAACAGTTTTTAATGCATCCGGATGAAGTTTGTGAAAAATAATTGTCGTGAAATATTCATAGCGAATATTTAATCGCAAAAACATATAGCAGAAAATATTAGGAGTGTTCATATGAATTTGCAAGAATTTGTGCGCAATTATGATGCCAAAATAATATAAAACGCAAATAATTAGTTTAAATAGCAGTTTTTAATGCATATGGATGATGTTTTAGGAAAACTGAGTGTCGTAGAATCATTATATTGAGTATTTCATTATAAAAACATATACTAGACAATATTAGAAGTGTCCGTATGAACCCGCGTGAATTGATTCGCAGTTATGATGCCAAAATAACGTAAAAGACAAATAAGTTGTTTAAATAAGATTTTTTTTATGCATCTGGATAATGTTTTAGTCAAACTTTGTGTCGTAGAATTATTATATGTAATATTTCATTATAAAAACATATCATAGACAATATTAGAAGTGTCCGTATGAATTTCTATGAATATATGCGTGGTTATGTGGCCAAAATAACGTAAAACACAAACAACTTGTTAAAACAGCTACTTTTAATGCATCAGGATGGAGTTTTGTCGAATATTATAGTCGTAGAATTTTTATATTGAATATTTAATTATAACAACTCTTAGTAGACAGTATTGCGAGTATTCATATGAATTTGCACGAATTTATGCGCAGTTATGAGGCCAAAACAACATAAAATGCATACGACTTGTTTGACGCGGCAGTTTTTAATGCATCCGGATGAGGTTTTGTGCAAAATGAGTGTCATAGAATATTCATATTGAATATTTAATTGAAAAAAATATATAATAGACAATATTAGAAGTGTTCATATGAATTTGCACAAAGTTTTGCTCAGCATTGAGTCCAAAATAACATAAAACGCAGCTAACTTGTTTAAACAGTGGTTCTTAATACATATGGAATATGCTATAGCCAAAATGAGTGTGGTAGAATCTTCATATTGAATATACAATATTAATGACAAATAATAGGCAATATTAGAAGTGTCCATATGAATTTGCATGAATTTATTTGATGTTATGAGCCTAAACTAATATAAACCACCAATAACTTGTTTAAATAACAGTTTTTAACGCATCCGGATGAAGTTTTGGTCAAAATGATTGTTGTGGAATCTTTATATTGAATATTTCAATGTAAGAACATTTAATAGACAATATTAAATGTTCTTTATATTGAATAATTTGTTTAAACAGCAGATTTAAATGCATCTGGATGAAGTTTTAGGCAAACTGATTGTCGTATAATCTTCGTATAGAATATTGAAATATAAAAACATATAATAGACAATACTATGAGTGTCTATATGAACCCGGCTGAATTGATGCTCAGTTATGAAGGCCGGAATAACGTAAAAGACTAACAAGTTGGTTAAATAACAGTTTATGATGCATCTGGATGATGTTTTGGTTAAAATGATTGTCTTAGAATCATTATATTGAATATTTCATCATAAAGACATATAATAGGCAATATTAAAAGTATCCATACGAATTTCAATGAATATATGCGTGGTTATGTGGCCAAAATAACATAAAACACAAATAACTTGTTAAAACAGCTAGTTTTGATGCATTGGGATGGAGTTTTGCCGAAAATTATACTCATAGAATCTTTGTATTGAATATTTAATTATAAAAACTTTTAATAGACGGCATTACGAGTATTCATACGAATTTTCACGAATTTATGCGCAGTTATGAGTCCAAAATAACATAAAATGCGTACAATTTGTTTGAACAACAGTTTTTAATGCATCCGGATGAAGTTTGTGAAAAATAATTGTCGTGAAATATTCATAGCGAATATTTAATCGCAAAAACATATAGCAGAAAATATTAGGAGTGTTCATATGAATTTGCAAGAATTTGTGCGCAATTATGATGCCAAAATAATATAAAACGCAAATAATTTGTTTAAATAGCAGTTTTTAATGCATATGGATGATGTTTTAGGAAAACTGAGTGTCGTAGAATCATTATATTGAGTATTTCATTATAAAAACATATACTAGACAATATTAGAAGTGTCCGTATGAACCCGCGTGAATTGATTCGCAGTTATGATGCCAAAATAACGTAAAAGACAAATAAGTTGTTTAAATAAGATTTTTTTATGCATCTGGATAATGTTTTAGTCAAACTTTGTGTCGTAGAATTATTATATGTAATATTTCATTATAAAAACATATCATAGACAATATTAGAAGTGTCCGTATGAATTTCTATGAATATATGCGTGGTTATGTGGCCAAAATAACGTAAAACACAAACAACTTGTTAAAACAGCTACTTTTAATGCATCAGGATGGAGTTTTGTCGAATATTATAGTCGTAGAATTTTTATATTGAATATTTAATTATAACAACTCTTAGTAGACAGTATTGCGAGTATTCATATGAATTTGCACGAATTTATGCGCAGTTATGAGGCCAAAACAACATAAAATGCATACGACTTGTTTGACGCGGCAGTTTTTAATGCATCCGGATGAGGTTTTGTGCAAAATGAGTGTCATAGAATATTCATATTGAATATTTAATTGAAAAAAATATATAATAGACAATATTAGAAGTGTTCATATGAATTTGCACAAAGTTTTGCTCAGCATTGAGTCCAAAATAACATAAAACGCAGCTAACTTGTTTAAACAGTGGTTCTTAATACATATGGAATATGCTATAGCCAAAATGAGTGTGGTAGAATCTTCATATTGAATATACAATATTAATGACAAATAATAGGCAATATTAGAAGTGTCCATATGAATTTGCATGAATTTATTTGATGTTATGAGCCTAAACTAATATAAACCACCAATAACTTGTTTAAATAACAGTTTTTAACGCATCCGGATGAAGTTTTGGTCAAAATGATTGTTGTGGAATCTTTATATTGAATATTTCAATGTAAGAACATTTAATAGACAATATTAAATGTTCTTTATATTGAATAATTTGTTTAAACAGCAGATTTAAATGCATCTGGATGAAGTTTTAGGCAAACTGATTGTCGTATAATCTTCGTATAGAATATTGAAATATAAAAACATATAATAGACAATACTATGAGTGTCTATATGAACCCGGCTGAATTGATGCTCAGTTATGAAGGCCGGAATAACGTAAAAGACTAACAAGTTGGTTAAATAACAGTTTATGATGCATCTGGATGATGTTTTGGTTAAAATGATTGTCTTAGAATCATTATATTGAATATTTCATCATAAAGACATATAATAGGCAATATTAAAAGTATCCATACGAATTTCAATGAATATATGCGTGGTTATGTGGCCAAAATAACATAAAACACAAATAACTTGTTAAAACAGCTAGTTTTGATGCATTGGGATGGAGTTTTGCCGAAAATTATACTCATAGAATCTTTGTATTGAATATTTAATTATAAAAACTTTTAATAGACGGCATTACGAGTATTCATACGAATTTTCACGAATTTATGCGCAGTTATGAGTCCAAAATAACATAAAATGCGTACAATTTGTTTGAACAACAGTTTTTAATGCATCCGGATGAAGTTTGTGAAAAATAATTGTCGTGAAATATTCATAGCGAATATTTAATCGCAAAAACATATAGCAGAAAATATTAGGAGTGTTCATATGAATTTGCAAGAATTTGTGCGCAATTATGATGCCAAAATAATATAAAACGCAAATAATTTGTTTAAATAGCAGTTTTTAATGCATATGGATGATGTTTTAGGAAAACTGAGTGTCGTAGAATCATTATATTGAGTATTTCATTATAAAAACATATACTAGACAATATTAGAAGTGTCCGTATGAACCCGCGTGAATTGATTCGCAGTTATGATGCCAAAATAACGTAAAAGACAAATAAGTTGTTTAAATAAGATTTTTTTTATGCATCTGGATAATGTTTTAGTCAAACTTTGTGTCGTAGAATTATTATATGTAATATTTCATTATAAAAACATATCATAGACAATATTAGAAGTGTCCGTATGAATTTCTATGAATATATGCGTGGTTATGTGGCCAAAATAACGTAAAACACAAACAACTTGTTAAAACAGCTACTTTTAATGCATCAGGATGGAGTTTTGTCGAATATTATAGTCGTAGAATTTTTATATTGAATATTTAATTATAACAACTCTTAGTAGACAGTATTGCGAGTATTCATATGAATTTGCACGAATTTATGCGCAGTTATGAGGCCAAAACAACATAAAATGCATACGACTTGTTTGACGCGGCAGTTTTTAATGCATCCGGATGAGGTTTTGTGCAAAATGAGTGTCATAGAATATTCATATTGAATATTTAATTGAAAAAAATATATAATAGACAATATTAGAAGTGTTCATATGAATTTGCACAAAGTTTTGCTCAGCATTGAGTCCAAAATAACATAAAACGCAGCTAACTTGTTTAAACAGTGGTTCTTAATACATATGGAATATGCTATAGCCAAAATGAGTGTGGTAGAATCTTCATATTGAATATACAATATTAATGACAAATAATAGGCAATATTAGAAGTGTCCATATGAATTTGCATGAATTTATTTGATGTTATGAGCCTAAACTAATATAAACCACCAATAACTTGTTTAAATAACAGTTTTTAACGCATCCGGATGAAGTTTTGGTCAAAATGATTGTTGTGGAATCTTTATATTGAATATTTCAATGTAAGAACATTTAATAGACAATATTAAATGTTCTTTATATTGAATAATTTGTTTAAACAGCAGATTTAAATGCATCTGGATGAAGTTTTAGGCAAACTGATTGTCGTATAATCTTCGTATAGAATATTGAAATATAAAAACATATAATAGACAATACTATGAGTGTCTATATGAACCCGGCTGAATTGATGCTCAGTTATGAAGGCCGGAATAACGTAAAAGACTAACAAGTTGGTTAAATAACAGTTTATGATGCATCTGGATGATGTTTTGGTTAAAATGATTGTCTTAGAATCATTATATTGAATATTTCATCATAAAGACATATAATAGGCAATATTAAAAGTATCCATACGAATTTCAATGAATATATGCGTGGTTATGTGGCCAAAATAACATAAAACACAAATAACTTGTTAAAACAGCTAGTTTTGATGCATTGGGATGGAGTTTTGCCGAAAATTATACTCATAGAATCTTTGTATTGAATATTTAATTATAAAAACTTTTAATAGACGGCATTACGAGTATTCATACGAATTTTCACGAATTTATGCGCAGTTATGAGTCCAAAATAACATAAAATGCGTACAATTTGTTTGAACAACAGTTTTTAATGCATCCGGATGAAGTTTGTGAAAAATAATTGTCGTGAAATATTCATAGCGAATATTTAATCGCAAAAACATATAGCAGAAAATATTAGGAGTGTTCATATGAATTTGCAAGAATTTGTGCGCAATTATGATGCCAAAATAATATAAAACGCAAATAATTAGTTTAAATAGCAGTTTTTAATGCATATGGATGATGTTTTAGGAAAACTGAGTGTCGTAGAATCATTATATTGAGTATTTCATTATAAAAACATATACTAGACAATATTAGAAGTGTCCGTATGAACCCGCGTGAATTGATTCGCAGTTATGATGCCAAAATAACGTAAAAGACAAATAAGTTGTTTAAATAAGATTTTTTTTATGCATCTGGATAATGTTTTAGTCAAACTTTGTGTCGTAGAATTATTATATGTAATATTTCATTATAAAAACATATCATAGACAATATTAGAAGTGTCCGTATGAATTTCTATGAATATATGCGTGGTTATGTGGCCAAAATAACGTAAAACACAAACAACTTGTTAAAACAGCTACTTTTAATGCATCAGGATGGAGTTTTGTCGAATATTATAGTCGTAGAATTTTTATATTGAATATTTAATTATAACAACTCTTAGTAGACAGTATTGCGAGTATTCATATGAATTTGCACGAATTTATGCGCAGTTATGAGGCCAAAACAACATAAAATGCATACGACTTGTTTGACGCGGCAGTTTTTAATGCATCCGGATGAGGTTTTGTGCAAAATGAGTGTCATAGAATATTCATATTGAATATTTAATTGAAAAAAATATATAATAGACAATATTAGAAGTGTTCATATGAATTTGCACAAAGTTTTGCTCAGCATTGAGTCCAAAATAACATAAAACGCAGCTAACTTGTTTAAACAGTGGTTCTTAATACATATGGAATATGCTATAGCCAAAATGAGTGTGGTAGAATCTTCATATTGAATATACAATATTAATGACAAATAATAGGCAATATTAGAAGTGTCCATATGAATTTGCATGAATTTATTTGATGTTATGAGCCTAAACTAATATAAACCACCAATAACTTGTTTAAATAACAGTTTTTAACGCATCCGGATGAAGTTTTGGTCAAAATGATTGTTGTGGAATCTTTATATTGAATATTTCAATGTAAGAACATTTAATAGACAATATTAAATGTTCTTTATATTGAATAATTTGTTTAAACAACAGATTTAAATGCATCTGGATGAAGTTTTAGGCAAACTGATTGTCGTATAATCTTCGTATAGAATATTGAAATATAAAAACATATAATAGACAATACTATGAGTGTCTATATGAACCCGGCTGAATTGATGCTCAGTTATGAAGGCCGGAATAACGTAAAAGACTAACAAGTTGGTTAAATAACAGTTTATGATGCATCTGGATGATGTTTTGGTTAAAATGATTGTCTTAGAATCATTATATTGAATATTTCATCATAAAGACATATAATAGGCAATATTAAAAGTATCCATACGAATTTCAATGAATATATGCGTGGTTATGTGGCCAAAATAACATAAAACACAAATAACTTGTTAAAACAGCTAGTTTTGATGCATTGGGATGGAGTTTTGCCGAAAATTATACTCATAGAATCTTTGTATTGAATATTTAATTATAAAAACTTTTAATAGACGGCATTACGAGTATTCATACGAATTTTCACGAATTTATGCGCAGTTATGAGTCCAAAATAACATAAAATGCGTACAATTTGTTTGAACAACAGTTTTTAATGCATCCGGATGAAGTTTGTGAAAAATAATTGTCGTGAAATATTCATAGCGAATATTTAATCGCAAAAACATATAGCAGAAAATATTAGGAGTGTTCATATGAATTTGCAAGAATTTGTGCGCAATTATGATGCCAAAATAATATAAAACGCAAATAATTTGTTTAAATAGCAGTTTTTAATGCATATGGATGATGTTTTAGGAAAACTGAGTGTCGTAGAATCATTATATTGAGTATTTCATTATAAAAACATATACTAGACAATATTAGAAGTGTCCGTATGAACCCGCGTGAATTGATTCGCAGTTATGATGCCAAAATAACGTAAAAGACAAATAAGTTGTTTAAATAAGATTTTTTTATGCATCTGGATAATGTTTTAGTCAAACTTTGTGTCGTAGAATTATTATATGTAATATTTCATTATAAAAACATATCATAGACAATATTAGAAGTGTCCGTATGAATTTCTATGAATATATGCGTGGTTATGTGGCCAAAATAACGTAAAACACAAACAACTTGTTAAAACAGCTACTTTTAATGCATCAGGATGGAGTTTTGTCGAATATTATAGTCGTAGAATTTTTATATTGAATATTTAATTATAACAACTCTTAGTAGACAGTATTGCGAGTATTCATATGAATTTGCACGAATTTATGCGCAGTTATGAGGCCAAAACAACATAAAATGCATACGACTTGTTTGACGCGGCAGTTTTTAATGCATCCGGATGAGGTTTTGTGCAAAATGAGTGTCATAGAATATTCATATTGAATATTTAATTGAAAAAAATATATAATAGACAATATTAGAAGTGTTCATATGAATTTGCACAAAGTTTTGCTCAGCATTGAGTCCAAAATAACATAAAACGCAGCTAACTTGTTTAAACAGTGGTTCTTAATACATATGGAATATGCTATAGCCAAAATGAGTGTGGTAGAATCTTCATATTGAATATACAATATTAATGACAAATAATAGGCAATATTAGAAGTGTCCATATGAATTTGCATGAATTTATTTGATGTTATGAGCCTAAACTAATATAAACCACCAATAACTTGTTTAAATAACAGTTTTTAACGCATCCGGATGAAGTTTTGGTCAAAATGATTGTTGTGGAATCTTTATATTGAATATTTCAATGTAAGAACATTTAATAGACAATATTAAATGTTCTTTATATTGAATAATTTGTTTAAACAGCAGATTTAAATGCATCTGGATGAAGTTTTAGGCAAACTGATTGTCGTATAATCTTCGTATAGAATATTGAAATATAAAAACATATAATAGACAATACTATGAGTGTCTATATGAACCCGGCTGAATTGATGCTCAGTTATGAAGGCCGGAATAACGTAAAAGACTAACAAGTTGGTTAAATAACAGTTTATGATGCATCTGGATGATGTTTTGGTTAAAATGATTGTCTTAGAATCATTATATTGAATATTTCATCATAAAGACATATAATAGGCAATATTAAAAGTATCCATACGAATTTCAATGAATATATGCGTGGTTATGTGGCCAAAATAACATAAAACACAAATAACTTGTTAAAACAGCTAGTTTTGATGCATTGGGATGGAGTTTTGCCGAAAATTATACTCATAGAATCTTTGTATTGAATATTTAATTATAAAAACTTTTAATAGACGGCATTACGAGTATTCATACGAATTTTCACGAATTTATGCGCAGTTATGAGTCCAAAATAACATAAAATGCGTACAATTTGTTTGAACAACAGTTTTTAATGCATCCGGATGAAGTTTGTGAAAAATAATTGTCGTGAAATATTCATAGCGAATATTTAATCGCAAAAACATATAGCAGAAAATATTAGGAGTGTTCATATGAATTTGCAAGAATTTGTGCGCAATTATGATGCCAAAATAATATAAAACGCAAATAATTTGTTTAAATAGCAGTTTTTAATGCATATGGATGATGTTTTAGGAAAACTGAGTGTCGTAGAATCATTATATTGAGTATTTCATTATAAAAACATATACTAGACAATATTAGAAGTGTCCGTATGAACCCGCGTGAATTGATTCGCAGTTATGATGCCAAAATAACGTAAAAGACAAATAAGTTGTTTAAATAAGATTTTTTTTATGCATCTGGATAATGTTTTAGTCAAACTTTGTGTCGTAGAATTATTATATGTAATATTTCATTATAAAAACATATCATAGACAATATTAGAAGTGTCCGTATGAATTTCTATGAATATATGCGTGGTTATGTGGCCAAAATAACGTAAAACACAAACAACTTGTTAAAACAGCTACTTTTAATGCATCAGGATGGAGTTTTGTCGAATATTATAGTCGTAGAATTTTTATATTGAATATTTAATTATAACAACTCTTAGTAGACAGTATTGCGAGTATTCATATGAATTTGCACGAATTTATGCGCAGTTATGAGGCCAAAACAACATAAAATGCATACGACTTGTTTGACGCGGCAGTTTTTAATGCATCCGGATGAGGTTTTGTGCAAAATGAGTGTCATAGAATATTCATATTGAATATTTAATTGAAAAAAATATATAATAGACAATATTAGAAGTGTTCATATGAATTTGCACAAAGTTTTGCTCAGCATTGAGTCCAAAATAACATAAAACGCAGCTAACTTGTTTAAACAGTGGTTCTTAATACATATGGAATATGCTATAGCCAAAATGAGTGTGGTAGAATCTTCATATTGAATATACAATATTAATGACAAATAATAGGCAATATTAGAAGTGTCCATATGAATTTGCATGAATTTATTTGATGTTATGAGCCTAAACTAATATAAACCACCAATAACTTGTTTAAATAACAGTTTTTAACGCATCCGGATGAAGTTTTGGTCAAAATGATTGTTGTGGAATCTTTATATTGAATATTTCAATGTAAGAACATTTAATAGACAATATTAAATGTTCTTTATATTGAATAATTTGTTTAAACAGCAGATTTAAATGCATCTGGATGAAGTTTTAGGCAAACTGATTGTCGTATAATCTTCGTATAGAATATTGAAATATAAAAACATATAATAGACAATACTATGAGTGTCTATATGAACCCGGCTGAATTGATGCTCAGTTATGAAGGCCGGAATAACGTAAAAGACTAACAAGTTGGTTAAATAACAGTTTATGATGCATCTGGATGATGTTTTGGTTAAAATGATTGTCTTAGAATCATTATATTGAATATTTCATCATAAAGACATATAATAGGCAATATTAAAAGTATCCATACGAATTTCAATGAATATATGCGTGGTTATGTGGCCAAAATAACATAAAACACAAATAACTTGTTAAAACAGCTAGTTTTGATGCATTGGGATGGAGTTTTGCCGAAAATTATACTCATAGAATCTTTGTATTGAATATTTAATTATAAAAACTTTTAATAGACGGCATTACGAGTATTCATACGAATTTTCACGAATTTATGCGCAGTTATGAGTCCAAAATAACATAAAATGCGTACAATTTGTTTGAACAACAGTTTTTAATGCATCCGGATGAAGTTTGTGAAAAATAATTGTCGTGAAATATTCATAGCGAATATTTAATCGCAAAAACATATAGCAGAAAATATTAGGAGTGTTCATATGAATTTGCAAGAATTTGTGCGCAATTATGATGCCAAAATAATATAAAACGCAAATAATTTGTTTAAATAGCAGTTTTTAATGCATATGGATGATGTTTTAGGAAAACTGAGTGTCGTAGAATCATTATATTGAGTATTTCATTATAAAAACATATACTAGACAATATTAGAAGTGTCCGTATGAACCCGCGTGAATTGATTCGCAGTTATGATGCCAAAATAACGTAAAAGACAAATAAGTTGTTTAAATAAGATTTTTTTATGCATCTGGATAATGTTTTAGTCAAACTTTGTGTCGTAGAATTATTATATGTAATATTTCATTATAAAAACATATCATAGACAATATTAGAAGTGTCCGTATGAATTTCTATGAATATATGCGTGGTTATGTGGCCAAAATAACGTAAAACACAAACAACTTGTTAAAACAGCTACTTTTAATGCATCAGGATGGAGTTTTGTCGAATATTATAGTCGTAGAATTTTTATATTGAATATTTAATTATAACAACTCTTAGTAGACAGTATTGCGAGTATTCATATGAATTTGCACGAATTTATGCGCAGTTATGAGGCCAAAACAACATAAAATGCATACGACTTGTTTGACGCGGCAGTTTTTAATGCATCCGGATGAGGTTTTGTGCAAAATGAGTGTCATAGAATATTCATATTGAATATTTAATTGAAAAAAATATATAATAGACAATATTAGAAGTGTTCATATGAATTTGCACAAAGTTTTGCTCAGCATTGAGTCCAAAATAACATAAAACGCAGCTAACTTGTTTAAACAGTGGTTCTTAATACATATGGAATATGCTATAGCCAAAATGAGTGTGGTAGAATCTTCATATTGAATATACAATATTAATGACAAATAATAGGCAATATTAGAAGTGTCCATATGAATTTGCATGAATTTATTTGATGTTATGAGCCTAAACTAATATAAACCACCAATAACTTGTTTAAATAACAGTTTTTAACGCATCCGGATGAAGTTTTGGTCAAAATGATTGTTGTGGAATCTTTATATTGAATATTTCAATGTAAGAACATTTAATAGACAATATTAAATGTTCTTTATATTGAATAATTTGTTTAAACAGCAGATTTAAATGCATCTGGATGAAGTTTTAGGCAAACTGATTGTCGTATAATCTTCGTATAGAATATTGAAATATAAAAACATATAATAGACAATACTATGAGTGTCTATATGAACCCGGCTGAATTGATGCTCAGTTATGAAGGCCGGAATAACGTAAAAGACTAACAAGTTGGTTAAATAACAGTTTATGATGCATCTGGATGATGTTTTGGTTAAAATGATTGTCTTAGAATCATTATATTGAATATTTCATCATAAAGACATATAATAGGCAATATTAAAAGTATCCATACGAATTTCAATGAATATATGCGTGGTTATGTGGCCAAAATAACATAAAACACAAATAACTTGTTAAAACAGCTAGTTTTGATGCATTGGGATGGAGTTTTGCCGAAAATTATACTCATAGAATCTTTGTATTGAATATTTAATTATAAAAACTTTTAATAGACGGCATTACGAGTATTCATACGAATTTTCACGAATTTATGCGCAGTTATGAGTCCAAAATAACATAAAATGCGTACAATTTGTTTGAACAACAGTTTTTAATGCATCCGGATGAAGTTTGTGAAAAATAATTGTCGTGAAATATTCATAGCGAATATTTAATCGCAAAAACATATAGCAGAAAATATTAGGAGTGTTCATATGAATTTGCAAGAATTTGTGCGCAATTATGATGCCAAAATAATATAAAACGCAAATAATTTGTTTAAATAGCAGTTTTTAATGCATATGGATGATGTTTTAGGAAAACTGAGTGTCGTAGAATCATTATATTGAGTATTTCATTATAAAAACATATACTAGACAATATTAGAAGTGTCCGTATGAACCCGCGTGAATTGATTCGCAGTTATGATGCCAAAATAACGTAAAAGACAAATAAGTTGTTTAAATAAGATTTTTTTATGCATCTGGATAATGTTTTAGTCAAACTTTGTGTCGTAGAATTATTATATGTAATATTTCATTATAAAAACATATCATAGACAATATTAGAAGTGTCCGTATGAATTTCTATGAATATATGCGTGGTTATGTGGCCAAAATAACGTAAAACACAAACAACTTGTTAAAACAGCTACTTTTAATGCATCAGGATGGAGTTTTGTCGAATATTATAGTCGTAGAATTTTTATATTGAATATTTAATTATAACAACTCTTAGTAGACAGTATTGCGAGTATTCATATGAATTTGCACGAATTTATGCGCAGTTATGAGGCCAAAACAACATAAAATGCATACGACTTGTTTGACGCGGCAGTTTTTAATGCATCCGGATGAGGTTTTGTGCAAAATGAGTGTCATAGAATATTCATATTGAATATTTAATTGAAAAAAATATATAATAGACAATATTAGAAGTGTTCATATGAATTTGCACAAAGTTTTGCTCAGCATTGAGTCCAAAATAACATAAAACGCAGCTAACTTGTTTAAACAGTGGTTCTTAATACATATGGAATATGCTATAGCCAAAATGAGTGTGGTAGAATCTTCATATTGAATATACAATATTAATGACAAATAATAGGCAATATTAGAAGTGTCCATATGAATTTGCATGAATTTATTTGATGTTATGAGCCTAAACTAATATAAACCACCAATAACTTGTTTAAATAACAGTTTTTAACGCATCCGGATGAAGTTTTGGTCAAAATGATTGTTGTGGAATCTTTATATTGAATATTTCAATGTAAGAACATTTAATAGACAATATTAAATGTTCTTTATATTGAATAATTTGTTTAAACAGCAGATTTAAATGCATCTGGATGAAGTTTTAGGCAAACTGATTGTCGTATAATCTTCGTATAGAATATTGAAATATAAAAACATATAATAGACAATACTATGAGTGTCTATATGAACCCGGCTGAATTGATGCTCAGTTATGAAGGCCGGAATAACGTAAAAGACTAACAAGTTGGTTAAATAACAGTTTATGATGCATCTGGATGATGTTTTGGTTAAAATGATTGTCTTAGAATCATTATATTGAATATTTCATCATAAAGACATATAATAGGCAATATTAAAAGTATCCATACGAATTTCAATGAATATATGCGTGGTTATGTGGCCAAAATAACATAAAACACAAATAACTTGTTAAAACAGCTAGTTTTGATGCATTGGGATGGAGTTTTGCCGAAAATTATACTCATAGAATCTTTGTATTGAATATTTAATTATAAAAACTTTTAATAGACGGCATTACGAGTATTCATACGAATTTTCACGAATTTATGCGCAGTTATGAGTCCAAAATAACATAAAATGCGTACAATTTGTTTGAACAACAGTTTTTAATGCATCCGGATGAAGTTTGTGAAAAATAATTGTCGTGAAATATTCATAGCGAATATTTAATCGCAAAAACATATAGCAGAAAATATTAGGAGTGTTCATATGAATTTGCAAGAATTTGTGCGCAATTATGATGCCAAAATAATATAAAACGCAAATAATTTGTTTAAATAGCAGTTTTTAATGCATATGGATGATGTTTTAGGAAAACTGAGTGTCGTAGAATCATTATATTGAGTATTTCATTATAAAAACATATACTAGACAATATTAGAAGTGTCCGTATGAACCCGCGTGAATTGATTCGCAGTTATGATGCCAAAATAACGTAAAAGACAAATAAGTTGTTTAAATAAGATTTTTTTATGCATCTGGATAATGTTTTAGTCAAACTTTGTGTCGTAGAATTATTATATGTAATATTTCATTATAAAAACATATCATAGACAATATTAGAAGTGTCCGTATGAATTTCTATGAATATATGCGTGGTTATGTGGCCAAAATAACGTAAAACACAAACAACTTGTTAAAACAGCTACTTTTAATGCATCAGGATGGAGTTTTGTCGAATATTATAGTCGTAGAATTTTTATATTGAATATTTAATTATAACAACTCTTAGTAGACAGTATTGCGAGTATTCATATGAATTTGCACGAATTTATGCGCAGTTATGAGGCCAAAACAACATAAAATGCATACGACTTGTTTGACGCGGCAGTTTTTAATGCATCCGGATGAGGTTTTGTGCAAAATGAGTGTCATAGAATATTCATATTGAATATTTAATTGAAAAAAATATATAATAGACAATATTAGAAGTGTTCATATGAATTTGCACAAAGTTTTGCTCAGCATTGAGTCCAAAATAACATAAAACGCAGCTAACTTGTTTAAACAGTGGTTCTTAATACATATGGAATATGCTATAGCCAAAATGAGTGTGGTAGAATCTTCATATTGAATATACAATATTAATGACAAATAATAGGCAATATTAGAAGTGTCCATATGAATTTGCATGAATTTATTTGATGTTATGAGCCTAAACTAATATAAACCACCAATAACTTGTTTAAATAACAGTTTTTAATGCATCCGGATGAAGTTTTGGTCAAAATGATTGTTGTGGAATCTTTATATTGAATATTTCAATGTAAGAACATTTAATAGACAATATTAAATGTTCTTTATATTGAATAATTTGTTTAAACAGCAGATTTAAATGCATCTGGATGAAGTTTTAGGCAAACTGATTGTCGTATAATCTTCGTATAGAATATTGAAATATAAAAACATATAATAGACAATACTATGAGTGTCTATATGAACCCGGCTGAATTGATGCTCAGTTATGAAGGCCGGAATAACGTAAAAGACTAACAAGTTGGTTAAATAACAGTTTATGATGCATCTGGATGATGTTTTGGTTAAAATGATTGTCTTAGAATCATTATATTGAATATTTCATCATAAAGACATATAATAGGCAATATTAAAAGTATCCATACGAATTTCAATGAATATATGCGTGGTTATGTGGCCAAAATAACATAAAACACAAATAACTTGTTAAAACAGCTAGTTTTGATGCATTGGGATGGAGTTTTGCCGAAAATTATACTCATAGAATCTTTGTATTGAATATTTAATTATAAAAACTTTTAATAGACGGCATTACGAGTATTCATACGAATTTTCACGAATTTATGCGCAGTTATGAGTCCAAAATAACATAAAATGCGTACAATTTGTTTGAACAACAGTTTTTAATGCATCCGGATGAAGTTTGTGAAAAATAATTGTCGTGAAATATTCATAGCGAATATTTAATCGCAAAAACATATAGCAGAAAATATTAGGAGTGTTCATATGAATTTGCAAGAATTTGTGCGCAATTATGATGCCAAAATAATATAAAACGCAAATAATTTGTTTAAATAGCAGTTTTTAATGCATATGGATGATGTTTTAGGAAAACTGAGTGTCGTAGAATCATTATATTGAGTATTTCATTATAAAAACATATACTAGACAATATTAGAAGTGTCCGTATGAACCCGCGTGAATTGATTCGCAGTTATGATGCCAAAATAACGTAAAAGACAAATAAGTTGTTTAAATAAGATTTTTTTATGCATCTGGATAATGTTTTAGTCAAACTTTGTGTCGTAGAATTATTATATGTAATATTTCATTATAAAAACATATCATAGACAATATTAGAAGTGTCCGTATGAATTTCTATGAATATATGCGTGGTTATGTGGCCAAAATAACGTAAAACACAAACAACTTGTTAAAACAGCTACTTTTAATGCATCAGGATGGAGTTTTGTCGAATATTATAGTCGTAGAATTTTTATATTGAATATTTAATTATAACAACTCTTAGTAGACAGTATTGCGAGTATTCATATGAATTTGCACGAATTTATGCGCAGTTATGAGGCCAAAACAACATAAAATGCATACGACTTGTTTGACGCGGCAGTTTTTAATGCATCCGGATGAGGTTTTGTGCAAAATGAGTGTCATAGAATATTCATATTGAATATTTAATTGAAAAAAATATATAATAGACAATATTAGAAGTGTTCATATGAATTTGCACAAAGTTTTGCTCAGCATTGAGTCCAAAATAACATAAAACGCAGCTAACTTGTTTAAACAGTGGTTCTTAATACATATGGAATATGCTATAGCCAAAATGAGTGTGGTAGAATCTTCATATTGAATATACAATATTAATGACAAATAATAGGCAATATTAGAAGTGTCCATATGAATTTGCATGAATTTATTTGATGTTATGAGCCTAAACTAATATAAACCACCAATAACTTGTTTAAATAACAGTTTTTAACGCATCCGGATGAAGTTTTGGTCAAAATGATTGTTGTGGAATCTTTATATTGAATATTTCAATGTAAGAACATTTAATAGACAATATTAAATGTTCTTTATATTGAATAATTTGTTTAAACAGCAGATTTAAATGCATCTGGATGAAGTTTTAGGCAAACTGATTGTCGTATAATCTTCGTATAGAATATTGAAATATAAAAACATATAATAGACAATACTATGAGTGTCTATATGAACCCGGCTGAATTGATGCTCAGTTATGAAGGCCGGAATAACGTAAAAGACTAACAAGTTGGTTAAATAACAGTTTATGATGCATCTGGATGATGTTTTGGTTAAAATGATTGTCTTAGAATCATTATATTGAATATTTCATCATAAAGACATATAATAGGCAATATTAAAAGTATCCATACGAATTTCAATGAATATATGCGTGGTTATGTGGCCAAAATAACATAAAACACAAATAACTTGTTAAAACAGCTAGTTTTGATGCATTGGGATGGAGTTTTGCCGAAAATTATACTCATAGAATCTTTGTATTGAATATTTAATTATAAAAACTTTTAATAGACGGCATTACGAGTATTCATACGAATTTTCACGAATTTATGCGCAGTTATGAGTCCAAAATAACATAAAATGCGTACAATTTGTTTGAACAACAGTTTTTAATGCATCCGGATGAAGTTTGTGAAAAATAATTGTCGTGAAATATTCATAGCGAATATTTAATCGCAAAAACATATAGCAGAAAATATTAGGAGTGTTCATATGAATTTGCAAGAATTTGTGCGCAATTATGATGCCAAAATAATATAAAACGCAAATAATTTGTTTAAATAGCAGTTTTTAATGCATATGGATGATGTTTTAGGAAAACTGAGTGTCGTAGAATCATTATATTGAGTATTTCATTATAAAAACATATACTAGACAATATTAGAAGTGTCCGTATGAACCCGCGTGAATTGATTCGCAGTTATGATGCCAAAATAACGTAAAAGACAAATAAGTTGTTTAAATAAGATTTTTTTATGCATCTGGATAATGTTTTAGTCAAACTTTGTGTCGTAGAATTATTATATGTAATATTTCATTATAAAAACATATCATAGACAATATTAGAAGTGTCCGTATGAATTTCTATGAATATATGCGTGGTTATGTGGCCAAAATAACGTAAAACACAAACAACTTGTTAAAACAGCTACTTTTAATGCATCAGGATGGAGTTTTGTCGAATATTATAGTCGTAGAATTTTTATATTGAATATTTAATTATAACAACTCTTAGTAGACAGTATTGCGAGTATTCATATGAATTTGCACGAATTTATGCGCAGTTATGAGGCCAAAACAACATAAAATGCATACGACTTGTTTGACGCGGCAGTTTTTAATGCATCCGGATGAGGTTTTGTGCAAAATGAGTGTCATAGAATATTCATATTGAATATTTAATTGAAAAAAATATATAATAGACAATATTAGAAGTGTTCATATGAATTTGCACAAAGTTTTGCTCAGCATTGAGTCCAAAATAACATAAAACGCAGCTAACTTGTTTAAACAGTGGTTCTTAATACATATGGAATATGCTATAGCCAAAATGAGTGTGGTAGAATCTTCATATTGAATATACAATATTAATGACAAATAATAGGCAATATTAGAAGTGTCCATATGAATTTGCATGAATTTATTTGATGTTATGAGCCTAAACTAATATAAACCACCAATAACTTGTTTAAATAACAGTTTTTAATGCATCCGGATGAAGTTTTGGTCAAAATGATTGTTGTGGAATCTTTATATTGAATATTTCAATGTAAGAACATTTAATAGACAATATTAAATGTTCTTTATATTGAATAATTTGTTTAAACAGCAGATTTAAATGCATCTGGATGAAGTTTTAGGCAAACTGATTGTCGTATAATCTTCGTATAGAATATTGAAATATAAAAACATATAATAGACAATACTATGAGTGTCTATATGAACCCGGCTGAATTGATGCTCAGTTATGAAGGCCGGAATAACGTAAAAGACTAACAAGTTGGTTAAATAACAGTTTATGATGCATCTGGATGATGTTTTGGTTAAAATGATTGTCTTAGAATCATTATATTGAATATTTCATCATAAAGACATATAATAGGCAATATTAAAAGTATCCATACGAATTTCAATGAATATATGCGTGGTTATGTGGCCAAAATAACATAAAACACAAATAACTTGTTAAAACAGCTAGTTTTGATGCATTGGGATGGAGTTTTGCCGAAAATTATACTCATAGAATCTTTGTATTGAATATTTAATTATAAAAACTTTTAATAGACGGCATTACGAGTATTCATACGAATTTTCACGAATTTATGCGCAGTTATGAGTCCAAAATAACATAAAATGCGTACAATTTGTTTGAACAACAGTTTTTAATGCATCCGGATGAAGTTTGTGAAAAATAATTGTCGTGAAATATTCATAGCGAATATTTAATCGCAAAAACATATAGCAGAAAATATTAGGAGTGTTCATATGAATTTGCAAGAATTTGTGCGCAATTATGATGCCAAAATAATATAAAACGCAAATAATTTGTTTAAATAGCAGTTTTTAATGCATATGGATGATGTTTTAGGAAAACTGAGTGTCGTAGAATCATTATATTGAGTATTTCATTATAAAAACATATACTAGACAATATTAGAAGTGTCCGTATGAACCCGCGTGAATTGATTCGCAGTTATGATGCCAAAATAACGTAAAAGACAAATAAGTTGTTTAAATAAGATTTTTTTATGCATCTGGATAATGTTTTAGTCAAACTTTGTGTCGTAGAATTATTATATGTAATATTTCATTATAAAAACATATCATAGACAATATTAGAAGTGTCCGTATGAATTTCTATGAATATATGCGTGGTTATGTGGCCAAAATAACGTAAAACACAAACAACTTGTTAAAACAGCTACTTTTAATGCATCAGGATGGAGTTTTGTCGAATATTATAGTCGTAGAATTTTTATATTGAATATTTAATTATAACAACTCTTAGTAGACAGTATTGCGAGTATTCATATGAATTTGCACGAATTTATGCGCAGTTATGAGGCCAAAACAACATAAAATGCATACGACTTGTTTGACGCGGCAGTTTTTAATGCATCCGGATGAGGTTTTGTGCAAAATGAGTGTCATAGAATATTCATATTGAATATTTAATTGAAAAAAATATATAATAGACAATATTAGAAGTGTTCATATGAATTTGCACAAAGTTTTGCTCAGCATTGAGTCCAAAATAACATAAAACGCAGCTAACTTGTTTAAACAGTGGTTCTTAATACATATGGAATATGCTATAGCCAAAATGAGTGTGGTAGAATCTTCATATTGAATATACAATATTAATGACAAATAATAGGCAATATTAGAAGTGTCCATATGAATTTGCATGAATTTATTTGATGTTATGAGCCTAAACTAATATAAACCACCAATAACTTGTTTAAATAACAGTTTTTAATGCATCCGGATGAAGTTTTGGTCAAAATGATTGTTGTGGAATCTTTATATTGAATATTTCAATGTAAGAACATTTAATAGACAATATTAAATGTTCTTTATATTGAATAATTTGTTTAAACAGCAGATTTAAATGCATCTGGATGAAGTTTTAGGCAAACTGATTGTCGTATAATCTTCGTATAGAATATTGAAATATAAAAACATATAATAGACAATACTATGAGTGTCTATATGAACCCGGCTGAATTGATGCTCAGTTATGAAGGCCGGAATAACGTAAAAGACTAACAAGTTGGTTAAATAACAGTTTATGATGCATCTGGATGATGTTTTGGTTAAAATGATTGTCTTAGAATCATTATATTGAATATTTCATCATAAAGACATATAATAGGCAATATTAAAAGTATCCATACGAATTTCAATGAATATATGCGTGGTTATGTGGCCAAAATAACATAAAACACAAATAACTTGTTAAAACAGCTAGTTTTGATGCATTGGGATGGAGTTTT
>CAXKVV010001524.1:0-27110 GCA_964058805.1 Schoenoplectus triqueter
ACGCGCCACAGCCAGTGGCGCATTTGCCTACAAAACGCGCATATGCTCATCTGTTTGTATTTGTGAGAATTTATAGGGATTAAACGCGCCACTGCCAGTGGCGCGCTGCCATTTGTATATTTGAAATTTTACAGTTCTCACTCTTATTTTTAATAATATTAATTTAATAATTATTATTATTAAAAAAACTGGTTAAATTATATGGGATTACTAATGTCGTGTATTTTTTACTTTTGCATTTATCTGTGCCTCTCTTTGTATCCATTTTCATTCTAAATCTAGTGTTTAATTGCATGTCTATTTTGATTCCTCAACTGGATTTTCATGGATAAAGTTGTTTCCGAATACTGGACCTAAGCAGACTTTAAATTTTTTTGAAATTTATCAACAAAACTGAATGACATGTTGTTTATTTCAGGACGGAAGGGGAGATCTTGCCTTCTAATGCTCTTACGCTTGAACCAGTTAGCCATGGAGAGCGTTGATGGATCCAATTTCTATCGTCTTAATATTGCAGATTTCTAGCATGTCCTGTATTGCCCATCCTTCTAGTTAGTTGATTTGCTCATATTTTTTTTTGGGAAATTTAGTTCCATGCCACCTTAAAATGTTGAATTTAGCAAAATGCCATCTCAAATATTAAATTTCATCTAATGCCACCATAAAATAGTTTTAATTAGCAAAATGCCACCTCTATTGTCTTAATCTATAATTTATACAGTAAAAATGTAATATTTTTTAAAAAGACGATAATACCCTCAAAGACTTCTCCTTCTTTTAAATGCTCTAAATCCACCAAAGACGTTGGTATCGGTCAGTACCAGCACATTCGTCCAATACTGGAATACTGATACAGAAAAAAGCAGCACCCTTAAAAGTTTAGTTCTACCACTATATACTTTGTTTAATGAGGCACTGGCACCTGGCGTGAGCTTTGACCTGTTTCAGTGGAAACTTTTATTTCCTTTAGCTGCTTTGATATCTCCTCTAATAACCTTAACTGACATGCATCTGCCTCTTTATTCTGATCCACAGAAAAACCTAACTTTTCTCTCTCTTTTTGTATATGCTTCAGCCTTTTCCGTAACATCTCAACCTCATTTTCAAGCTTGAATTTCTCCATGTACACAACTGGTTTTGAATTCCTCCTCAGATTTTCTCTCGTGGGTTTTCTGCATGACCTTGAACCCCTCTCTCTCTTTTCCATTTGACACTATGAACAAGTCTGATACAAGGGGCGTTTCTGTAATTTTGTCAGCTTTATAATCTACAACATGAACATCGTAAACCATAACATCATTCTCTTCATGACCATTGAGCATCCCTATTTTATTTGAATCAGAAACATTTGTGTCTTGATTCTCTAGAGATTCAGTATCAGGTTTACTATCTTGGTCGAGTTGTTTATTCTCGCCATTATTATCCTCTCCTGACAAGTATGCCCCATCAATCAGTTTATGGCACTCTTCAAGTTCTTTCTCCAAAGAGAAGTTCTCCATTTCTCTCCTGACAATTATCTCCTTTAAGATCTCCATTTCCTCTAAATCATAGACTGATTTCTCTTCGGTCATTCGCTTGTACTGTCTAGCCTCAATTTCAATCTCTGATTTCTCCTTTTGGAGCCGCAAAATCATGGCCATCGCCTCATCGGCTACACTGGAGGATGCATTTCTCTCTTTCTCTAGTTCAACTGATTCCTTCTTTGATTTACATCACCAACTTGAACGGAGAGTTCTCTTCCTTCACTGACGGCATGCCCATCAAACGGAGATAAAGTCTGAACTCGGTCGTGCACAACATGAATTCTGGCTGTGAAGGATAAAGAGGAACGTTTTATTAAGAAAGGGATATATGAAGGGTATTTTCGAAATTCTAAAAATACATTCAGAAAATATTTTTTTTTACTAAACTTAATTAAAAATGTATAATAAATGTATAAGTGTGGCATTTTGCTAATTAAAACTGTTTTATGATGGCATTAGATGGAACATAATATTTGAGATGGCATTTTGCTAAATTCAACATTTTGAGATGGCATGAACTAAATTTCCCTTCTTTTTTTCTGCAAGGACCATCCGGAGATAAAATGTAGCAGCATGCAACAAACAGTATGTGTGCATGTGTACGCAGTGCGCTCGTTCCTTTTTTGTTGTTATTTTTATTTTATTTTGTTTTAATTTTTGAGGTGTGGACTGGAGGGTGTGGTTGGGTTTGGGCCCTTGGGGTCGTAAATTTATGATTGGTGAGTTTTGAGGGGAAAAAAGTCAGCTTTTTAAGACTTTTCTCTTTCTATTTTTCGGGCATAATTTTGCCTATTGTGCTGAATTAACAAGGGCGTAAGAATTGAGGCAAATGAACGATTTTGTTGGGTAAATAAGAGAAAGGGAGCAACCAAGCCCGATTTTTTTATTAATAACAAAATAAAAATTCAAAAACACCAATATGACAGTGGATATGAGTTTTTTTACGAATATAATAATTATGTTTTTGATAAACGCTTTTTCGGTACGTCTTTGTTAAAGACATCTCATCTTTTAACAAATGTATCCTCAATCATTTTTTTTTGTATTTTTCTATGTTGTTTGTTGACCTTAAAAAAAAAGTTGATGACGTCTTTGCTAAAGATGTCTTGGTCAGGGTTGGGGACGTTTTTAATAAAAACGTACTAATAAAGACTGAGATGTATTTGTCAAAAACGTAATTGTTATATCCGTAAAAAACTCATATTCTATCATACTCGTGTTTTTGAATTTTTATTTTGTTATTAATAAAAAAATCGGCAACCAAGTAATCCCTCTGGTTTATCTATGCCAATATTTCTCTCATATATCGTCGAATTGATATATTCTAAAATTTTCGTTCGCTCTTTGCACAAAACTTAGCGGTTTCTAATTATAAAATTGCAACAGCTCAAAAACATGATTGCTTTTCGGATAAATAAATAGTAAATTCTGAACAAATTTGAATGATTTTTTTTTCGGGTGATGAAGTCATTGTTCTTAGCTAAAATTATAACATGTTACAATAAATGGTAAAATATAATTTGCCTGAAATTGAGCGAGAAATAAGAAACAGAGAAAATAGATAAGAAGCTCGTCTCGTTAGAAGCAGTTAGCGGCTTGTTTTCCTTCCCACTGACGTTTACTCGCGCCACATCTGGGCTCTGGCATGATATCCTGCGGCTTTCTCCCGCGACTTCGGCTGGCGGCTTCTCCGCTCAAGCCGGGCTTTTCATCAAGTTCTAAGAGACGCTCATACTCGAACCAACCTCGGTGCGCCGCCGGTCTTGAGCCGCCCGACGTGGCTCGGCTCGGATCTCCCTTTCACCTCAGGAGGTGATATATTACCTTTTTATCCGGCTGTCACACAGTTTGGGATTAACCTTTGCTTATCTATTTGTTTGATTCTGGTTCTAGATTGAGAAATTCGGGCCCAAGATTAAACAAGTTGTTGACTGGTATTAACCTTTTCCTCATTTTTCTGTTTAATCATACGTGTTTCAACTGGATTTTAACCTTTTTTATGCTCCTGAAGTTGGAAGAAATAGAGTTTATTTTATTTAATTTACAACGCGTTTGGTATGAGATTCTTATTGCTCATTGTATTATTCTATATTGAAATCACCTAAATGTACTCAATTTATTGGATTGTTGGATTTTCAGGTTTCCAAAATTGCATGTACAGTACAGGTAGTATGATTCTTTAATGTACAGTCTGATACCTGCTAAGCCTACCATTGTCTCCCATGGCTAGTGTAGTAGCATCTACGGAAGGACAGTACAAACATTGTTTGTTTTATCTGGGGATTGCAATTGCAGCTGAGATTAGACATATGGACATGACTAAGTTATTGCAAAAGGGTGCAAGATTTGGTCTTGTTTTGTCAAACATGATTAACTTTCAGTTTTGGTGTTACCATTATTTAAGCTCCAAATTGGGTTCAATTTCCAACTTTAACCATATCGGCCTTATACTGCCCATAATAATCAGTTCAGGTATCGATTGTACAATGAGAAGGTTTTATACACTTTTGGTGTGATAGCTTTGGGCAACTCCAGGCCGTTGATTTTGAAAGTATTGAGCCTTCCCTTCGAGCAAGTATGTATATGCAATTTCACAATTTTCATTTTACCCACTGAATTTTCTTTAGGCCCTCATTTTTTATTGACGATCCCTTTGAATTGCAAGGTCAAGTAAAACAGTCTCATCCAGGGGTGGAGGTAGGAGTTATCGAATTGTAATAATTTATCGGATTTAAATTCATTAACTAATTAGTTACTAAATAAAAAAATTAATAATTCAACATATGTTCTTACCTAATAAAAAATTATCAAAATAATATCTTTTTATATATTAAAAATAATAAAAATGAAACTCAAAATAATATATAATCATGTCAATTATGAAAACTTTCTTCTATGGGATTTAAAATTTTGAAACATTTGTATAATTACTTCATTATCCACAATATTAATTTTTTTTTCTCAATTAAAAGAATCAGACAATTCAAGGGGGAGGAGGGGTCAAAAGTTAAATTCAGATGGGATCAAATTAATAAAATATTAATCTAAAAATATTACTTTTGAAAATCTAAGAGGACTGTTACTAGATCCGCCCCTGGTCTCATCCTGATTTCTGTGAAAGATCTATAATGAAGATTCAATTTTGTTGATCTACTGTCTACATGATCAGAGAGTCAAGTCTATATGTCCGCAAATGATTAGAAATTGTGACAATTGTAGACCTTGCACAAATGGGATAGGCATTGCAATAGTATTGATGGAACTTATCATTTTTGCCAAATGCCAAGACAACAATTTTCCCAGTGTGGCACAAACTGAATAGTTTCTGTCCTTTATTGTGTAGTTCTTGGGTGCATCTTGATTTTTCTTCTCCTTTTTTTTTTATTTTTTGCTTGTTTTTTATTTAATAGGCACTACTGTTGTATCTAGTCCAAGGGAAGACACCCCAGAAACATTTGATAACAGGTGAGTAAATATTATATAGGTTATCATATTATGAGAAGGGATCTGGTGTCGCTCCTTTCGATTGTGCTGGATAGCTAACATATGTTTTAATTCATAAGACAACTGATCCTTCAAAACCATTGGATATTAGCTGAATCACACTTTATGCTTGTATTCTGATTTTAGAAGTAGCCCTCATATTATTTAGAGATTCACATGTTTTCATTGAACCTTTGGGTGATAAAGATTGTGCCCTCTTTTTAGATTCATAACTAAAACCTATGAAAAATGAAAGGCACAATAAAATAGGTGTATTTTTTGTGGTAAAGATATGGGGGCAGAGGATGCGGTTCAAGTTAAAATGTTATTTTTATCTGTCCCACCCATTTTGCGCTATAAGTTGGTAGTATCTACTGTTAAAGCTGCAGCGGCACCCAATAACTCATATCATATATTACTTTGGTGTGCATACTATTTCTGTATATCTGTGTTGTTTGTATCCACAGAGAAGCCATCATAGAGGCCATTCCCAGTTATGACGATCGATATATTAAAGTACCAATAGTGCTGAACAAAGATTGAAGTTATTGTTTACGTTTTATTTGTACACATTATTATTTATTTATTGGTTTTTTCTCTTGATGTACGTCAGTCTGATTCCTAGACTAGAGAGAAGATCCAAGGACATTGTGTAATGGCCTTTTTTTCCGTTATAAATTGTTTATTTCTCGATGCAGGACAATCTCTAGAATGTGAAAGTAATTAATATTAAAATAACAAAATTGTACTTTAAACATACTTCAAGAAAATAGGCTTGTTGCCTGCTTTCAGATGTTTTTAAAGCAATAAAAGGAGTTACAAAAGTTGGGTAGAATGTTTAACAACGCAGACAAGAACTAAGTAATAATGTATGCGCAACATAATGAATCCCTGAGAACTGTCCAGAAATGTGTCATTTTCCCCACCTGAAAGGATCCATAACGTCGATATGCAAACCATGTCCCAATCCAATTCCATCTTGTGCCGTAAAAGCGGAAATGAGAACCTGACGCTTGACTACATAGCCAGAAGGCTCAGATCCCATTGGACCGAGTGGTGAGTCAATCTATGGTTAATTATGGATCTACAATATGATGTCCATGTTTTATAGTAAAGGTACTCTACATGAGGCACGAGAAGGGACGGTGCATCTGTGGATATATAATTGTATACTATATCATTCATGCCCAGAATCTTTGCACTTCCCAGCAAAATGTTGTAGTTAATCTCATGCATTGGTAGGTCTCTAAATCTCTTGTGTAGGAAATAATTGGACTAAGGCAGTTTACTGTTTAGGGTTTGGTAGATTTTCCTAGGCTTATCTCAATAATTCTGTTTAGGGTTTGGTAGATTTTCCTAGGCTTATCTCAATAATTGCGAATGTCACACCCTAAAATAAATAAAACGGATTAGGAGTGCATAATCCCGCCACGTACGCACGACGAGACGTGCGTACGGAAGGCTAAATGAATAAAATAAGGCAATCACAGAATAAACAAAATAATAATAATAAGAGTAAAATGACCATACAGTCTAGAATGAACAAAAAGAATACAACGCCTACATAGGCGGGGACTAGCTCCATCGGAATGGGTAGCAATCTCTCAAATAAAAACCCAAAAAGAAAGAAATAAGACTTAAAAACCTGATGGATCCTAACTGACTACCCAGCTCACATGCCAATGCAGCGAAGCATCCCTGTCATCGTGCAGGACTGTCCCTAGCCCTCACTCTAGCCAAAAATCCCGAACCTGAAAATACCTGGATCCCACATCCACCGTGGAAAAACGTGAGTAATTTTATAAATTACTCAGTACGGATTTAGATCCAGCCTTAAGATTTAATCTTCTTTCCTAAACTGGACCCAAAAACCGATACTGATGTTTGAACAACGAAAATAATATTGATAAGTGAATATAATAATATTATTATGCACATTGACCTACATGATATGATATGATATGGTAAAGAAACCCGAAATATAAAATTCTATGGAAATAATAATATAATATAAAATATAAGATACGAGAGTCAAACACCCGTAATAAATACCCAGATTATAAATTTACCAGACTCATCCCGAGCGGGCACTACCAGGGCCCAACTTACTAACTCGGGCCTTGCCTAAGCGGGCACTACCAGGGCCCAACTTACTAACTTAGGACTTTATGTTTGTGCAGCGACAACGCCGCACAAACGACAATTCGGGCTCCCGGGGCGATAACGCCCTAGGAGAGTGAACGGCTATAAGCACGTACTCTGGTTTGCTGAATCTGGTAATTCACCTTACAAAATATAAACAAAAGGATATAATATGTCTTCAGTTGTCATATCGTAAAAAGGAGATAACTATCTGTGAATTAACAAATCGGAAACAAATGGGAGCCTACACTGTACCAACCAAGGGTCAGAGGACCGCATCCCGTAAAAGTGTCAAAACGAAATATAACAAAGGGGAGCCTACACTGTACCCACTAAAGCCAGTGGACCGCATCCCGACTTTCTCTGTACTAACTACGGGCCAAAGGAGAAAGCCCTTCGGACAATATTAGAATCCTAAATAAGCCGGATAAATATAATAATATAGTATCACGAACTAGATTCCAGTCTCGGATATGGCCGCCCACACTAAACACTGAAGTACGCGGTATCCTATAATGCTCAAATTTGAATTAAAAATTTAATCATATTAAGAATAATAAAATATAATATTGATCAAAGAAAAACACTCCAACACAGCCGAACCCGCCAAATGACGGGATCGGTGAATAATCCGACAGACACAAACGCGCATTACATATACAGACCGGTGGGTCCCACGGGCCTATGGGTCACCGTACGTAACCACAACGGTCTGGTTATGCAAGGCAACTCCGACTGAGAATTACCTGGTCTGCCTCTCAGCACTCCCATGCATTTAATGCATGATTAACTACCTAGCTTAATTAATAATTAGTAATAGTAATAATATTTTCCTAATAAATATAATCTACAACTTGAATTATTTAAGTCTATCTAATCCTATCTCGGGACTATTTCCCGAATCCTACTCCTGTCCTGTCTACGTGCAATCATGACATGATATGACATGCGAATGCGGGTATGTCTCGAATATGCTGATCAATTTACTGGATGCAAATGACAGGTCAGATTTAAGTCTCTAATCATTTTTGGTCAAAAACACCGCAATTCAGGTTTATTTTAAAAATATATTTATTTTTCGGTTTGGGTTCCTAATTCTGAAGAAAGAAATTTAAATCCTAGAAAACCGTACCTGAGAGTGCTGGCGAGGATCGTGAAGTCGCTCTACTCTGGAGGCAGCGCGTCCGTCTCGGGATCAGCGCCTACGTACACGAGGTCGGGATCGGCCTCAGTCTCCGCGAGTGGATCCGAGTCGACTATATCACCTATTATTTATTTAAATTGAGTGTCCGTTAGTTTTTACGTTATTTACTTTAGGATTATTAATTAATTAAAGAATATTCTTATTTAACGTCCGTTTTCGGTCATTATTCCCTTTTCCATTAAAATTTTGACAGCATTTCTGCTAAAATTAGGGGTGTCGAAATTAGTGATTAACGTATTCTTATTCTTAATGCACGTTTGTTATATTTATCGCCCGTTTTAGTGTTTATTTTTATTTTGCCCGGGTTCATTGATTTAACCATTTATTTGCGTTAGGTTTCGGACGTGAATCCTCTTTCTGATTAATTTAAGTCCCGATCAAAATTGTCATTTATTTTATTTGTTCATTATCTTTAGCGAGTATCTCGTTAAGTGATTCACTTTAGGTTAATTGATGATTTAACTTCGATATTCAATAAATACTCAGGGAAACGACTCCAATCTATAACACATAAAAACACTGATTCATTTTATTATCTCATTTCTATTACAACTACAGTTCACAAGTACAATGAGAATCAAAATAAATAAAATAAAATAAATAAACTAACATACAGATTTTAAAGAGAAATTAATTAATATATTCATATAGTATATATCGTATTTTATCCTAATATTCTTTTATTTATTAATAATATTTAAAATAGAGAAATTGATTAATATACATTCTAATATATATTAATTATATCTTAATTATTATTTTTACGATGTTTTTAATTTATGTAGTTTACTTTATTTTATATAAGTGTTATTATTAGGTTAAGTTAGAGAAAATAGTTTTAAAGTAAAATAAAGGAAATAAAATAAAATAAAAGAAATAAATAAAATAAAGTAAACGAAAAATAAAATAAAATTAAAGAAAAGTTTTTATATTATAAATGTGTTGGTGTTTTAAGATTATATTTATTTTGATTTAATATAATTGATTTAAATTTTATTTTGATTAATTAAGCTAACTAATTATTATCACTTAATTAAATTATATTTATAATAAGGATAATTAATTATTTAGGAATAGAGAAATTAATTAACATATAATATTTTATAATATTTTTTAATGTATTTTTCATTTTTTATATTTAATGGTTCTTATCTAACTCTATTTATTTTCTAATTATAATTTAATACATTTATTAATATTATTTTTTTTATAAAACTATAAAGTTGTATTATATAAAAATAAGAACTAAATAAAAGAATTTCAATTAAACTAAATTTGGTCAGTATATAAATCCGACTAATTGTAATCTATAATATTAATTTCATTTATACTGTACCATTTAAATTTTATTATCTTAATAATTATATCTTAGAATTTATATTAGGTTATGTACATATACTACAAAATTAGATTATATTTCATATTATAATTAAGACTATTGCTTAGCCTATATTTATATTTACTATCTACTAATTTTCCTACATAAATACTTTGATAAAGTATTATATAATTAATATTATATCTTACTCTTATATATAAAAATAATTTTGGAAATAATTAAGAAACTTTAATTAAATAATTTCTATAATACAATTAAAAGATAATTAATAATATTATTAGTTATTAAATTCTAATTATTCTATCTAAGATAATTTATTCTACAATTAATTACATTTAACATTAATCTAAATAGTATGAATGTAAATGAAATGAATGAAATTAAATTTCTAATAATGAAATACAATTTAAGCTCTATCTAGAGAAACCGTAATCTCAGTAGAATCCACACTTGAATAGCTCGGCAAGGATGGTAGCGTCATAATGTCGGATCTCCGATGGTACTCACGATCTCGTTAGTCATCTCGTCATGGCACCTCTGAGGACCTATGAAGTCGAATCGATTAAATTCACAAGTGTTCTTATATTATGCTTGGTCTGGTTAGGTCGGATATACCGAACTCATAGCAGCAATTATTATTATTTAATCTTTGTGTTTAAGGATTATATTTATTTTAATTGATGTAACTAGTTTAATTTGTTTGGATTAATTAAAATTAATTCCATCACTTAATGAATTTAACTAAAAATATCTAATTTATGAAAAATTTGCAACTGCTTTTATTAATGTGTTAATCTCACGTGCGCCATACATAAGATAGAATTATCTTATTGAGCAATGTGGTGTATCAGCTTGTTATATAGATGAAGACTCATTAAATGAAGTAATTAAGTCATACAAGGCTACAACATGCACATTTTTCTTTGTCATGGTTTTTACCAGCCGCAACATTAGTGCTGGTACTAATTGGTACCAACCTAATAACATACAATTTGTTACTAACATAAAGGAACAAAGTATAGAAAAAAAATCATTTCGAACTAATTGAGAGGGGTGCTAGATTTGGATTGTTTACAAATCTCATTAACAAATAGGCCAATTTTTTTTTTATTGAACAGAGGAGGCGCACAAGTTGGCAATACAGGGACAAAGAAGCATGACAGAGAGATAATAACAGAGACACAAGCTCGGTTCTACTTGCAACTAGCAAAATGACATATACTACAGGTAAGACAGTTTGAGCAAGGCACGGCAACAACCTAAGGAGGGGTCAACCACACAAGGTCAATAGAGGTAGAAACTCAAAAGAATGCAAGGCACGGGCTCAGCCCGGCATGCGGCCCACACGACCAAAAAAGAAAATAAGGATAAAGGTTATCGAGTGTGATGCGAGGCAGCAACAACAAGAGGGGGGATACGACATAGCAGCTTGGCTGACGTCGCCTTATTGTGTGGCGGCCGAGCTTGGCTAGGGGTTCGACGACTACTGACGGTCAGATGCATAGGCGGAGGGTGTGGCTGAACCTGGAATTGTCCGATTTCGCCTGAAGATGGCTAGTTTTATAGTGCTGGCCAAATTTGTGTGAGCTTGGATCCGAGAGAAGGAAGGGAGCGCCGGAGTGGACCATGTCACAGACGCCAAGGAAGAAAGGGGGGTGTCATCTGCTGTACGCGAGTAAAGGAATGGCAGGAGAGGGAGCTTAGCTCAAATTGAGTGTGAGCAAGTGTGATTGGAGAGTGGTTAAGTAAGTGAGGGAGATCGAGGACTTTGGCAGTGAGAGAGAGGGGCAATACCAAGCAAGGGGAGAATAATTTATGTCTGAGCATCATTCGCGAGAGAAAAAAAAGGGAGTGAGAGATGAAGTCAAGGGTCAGTAAAAAAAACTTTATATATGATGGGACAACTTCAGTATAGGAGCGAAGAAAATGGGAAGGGAAATTAGTTTCGATCTTTTGCTGTTGAGGCCGTGTAGAAAATTATGTGTTCTACTAAATTTTTAGAATCTAATCAATCCACTAAATTATTTTTATTCCGATTTCGTTATTAAATCTCATTATAATTAATGGATCCATATCATTTAATTAGAATTTCAAATTTCAATTTCGTTAGCTGAATGTTTTTGTAATTAATTATCATTATTATTGCTATTAAGGTTAATTTCCTAATTAAGTATCAATTGGTCAGAAATAATATTTAGCTTATTTATTACGAATTAAAAATCGATTTTATATTTCAATAAATTTTTAATTTGACGTCTGGATTTAGTTCTTAAGTTTTTTTTATATGTATATTTACTCTATTTTATTTAATTAATATATTTTTTATTTTAATATTCTAAATTATACGTGGTTTCACAGCGAACGTACGTTTTGAAAATACACGGATAACACTTTTTGTTTTTGTTTTTTTATTTTTAAGTTGCAAATGTCAAATTTGTGCACCAGAATCTAAATTCTTGGATGCTCCGAGCCAGTGGAAATTAGACTGAACATTCGTTGCATTCAGCAAATAGTGCATGGTCAATAATTGTGCACTGGATGCAACTGACAAAATTCAAGAATATATATTTTTGAGAGAATGTATTTGAATCACCTGTCCACAATATGAGATTCAGGCTCCTCTTTTATAGATCACCCTTCCATATTGTACATTAATTGAAATATTTATTATGATTCCTACAATCTAGCCTATAATCTAGGAAACAAATCATACCCCTTTATTTACAGATTGCAAATTATATTCTACAGTTATAACTAAATAAATATGCAATATTGACATCCCCTCAAATTGATGATGGTGAGCTAACCAACATCAATTTGCTGACAAGACAGTCATGCGAGTACCACCAAGTGCTTTAGTGAATATATCCGCAATTTGTAGATCAGAAGGCACATGAGGAAGTGATATGAGATTTCGATCAACTATATCTCTAAAATAGTGACAATCAACTTCTATGTGCTTAGTTCGCTCGTGAAATACCGGATTAATCGATATGTGAATAGCACTCATGTTGTCGGCATGCAGTGGTGTTGGTGTCTGTTGCTTAACCCTAAGTTCAGCCAAAATACCTCGTAGCCAAATAACTTCAGAATATGTGGATGACATAGCTCGATACTCTGCTTCAGTTGAAGATCTAGAGACTCGATCTTGCTTCTTGCATTTCCATGAAATGAGAGCATTTCCTAGGAAAACACACCACCCAGTGGTGGATCTTCTTGCATTTCCATGAAATGAGAGCATTTCCTAGGAAAACACACCAATCAGCATCAGCATAGGTTGATAGTTGCATAGAGGAATTTGAAGGGGAAAAAATACCTCTCAAGAGTACCTTTAAGGTAACGAATGATGCGATGAACAACAGCAAGATGCAAATGTCGAGGGTTGTTCATGAATTGGCTAACAATGTTCACTGAGAAAGAAATATCAGGTCGGGTTATTGTTAGGTATACCAAACTGCCAACTAGGCTCCGATATAAAGTTGGATCAGCTATTAGATCACCATCATTCTTGCGAAGTTTAAGATTTACCTCCATAGGCGTGTTTGCTGGTTTGGATTGATTAAGGTCAGCCATTTCTACCAGCTCATTGATATACTTGTGTTGGTTCACAAAAATACCCTTGACTGTATGATGAACTTCAAGACCAAGAAAATACTGAACTTTTCCAAGATCCTTCATTCGAAATGCAGTTGCTAGGGCTGCTTGTAGTTTGGTAATGCTTTGAACATCATTTTCAGTTATTAGAATATCATCTACATAAACAAGAGCTAGAGCAAAGTTATGAGATGATTTAGAGAGAAATAATGAAGGATCAGACTTGCTCTGCTGGAAACCAGCAGAAAGAACAGTGATTTTGAAAGTAAAAAATCATTCACGTGGTACTTGTTTTAACCCATACAGAGACCGTTTTAGTTTGCACACCTTGTCATGTGAATCAAGGGTCAAACCTGGAGGGGGTTTCATGTAGACGGTTTCTTTCAACTCACCATGAAGAAAAATGATTTTTTACATCCATTTGTACTATGGACCAATTGTAGGCTGCAGCAAGGGCCAAAGCAACTCGCACCGTGGTCATCTTTGCCATTGGTGCAAAGGTTTGAAGATAATCGATGCCATACTCTTGCTTATTATCAAGAGCAACCAATTTGGCCTTATACCTATTTAGAGATCCATCCGGTTTTTGTTTGATAGAATAAACCCATTTACACCCAATAGGTTTAGTATCAGAAGGACATGTGACCAGCTCCCATATTTTGTTCTCATGTAACACATCCAACTCCTCTTTCATTGCACTTGTCCAGCAATCATGTTGAACATCTTTTTGATATGATACAGGAATATCCCAAGATGAAGAACTTGCTAGAAAACCATATCTTATTGGAGGTTGAGATGACCGTGTTGACCGACGAAGACCCGTATCGATCCGTTCTTCCAGATTTGGCATGTCATGATTTGAACCTTGGTTATGAGAAGAATCACCAAGTTAAGGCATAAAATCAATCATCTTTTTTCGTCTTCTGTACACAAAACCAAGTTTGAACCTATTTGACATTTGAGCATCAGTAGATGCATGTGGAATTTGAAAAAGAGGCAATACTGACCTAGACACAGTAGGTGACAAAGAGGGACACTTATGGTAATAAAAAATTGACTCTCTAAAAATAACATTCCGAGAAATTCTAACCCTACGAACCTTTGGATCATAACAGCGAAAACTTTTTTGTCCTATTGCATAACCTAAAAAGACACATTCAACAGATTGTTCAGTAAGCTTTGTGCATTCAGATGGAGGCAAATGAACATAATAGATACATCCAAAAGTATGTAACATTTCATAGCTAGGATTTCTGTTATACAACAAAAAATAAGGAGATTGATTTTCCAATTTTTTTGAAACTTGACGATTTATTAGGAAAACAGAGATGCGAACAGCCTCATCCCCAAAAGTAGGTGGAACAGCCCCCTCTAGAAGAATTGTTCTAACAGTGTCAAGTATATGTCTATTTTTTCGTTCGGCTACGCCATTTTATTGTGAAGTAGCAGGACAAAATTTTTCATGAATAATACCTTTATCCAAAAGAAAATTTTGAAAACCGTTCGAAACATATTCTCCACCAGAATCAGATCGCAAAGTTTTTATGGAACACTCAAATTGATTTTCAACCATATTGACAAAGTACTTAAAAACTTGAAAAAACCTCTGATTTAGTTCTTAAAAGGTAGATCCATGTAAATTTAGTGTAGTCGTCAATAAAGGTAACGAAATACCTAAATCTGGTACTTGAGACTATGGACGAAGCACCCCACACATCAGAATGAACAAGGTTAAAAGCACTTGTAGTCTTAGTGGTTCTAGAAGGAAAAGGAAAATTTTTACTTTTACCTAAACAACAAGCGGAACATACACTTGGACTGAAATTTTTATTAGAAACTAAACCTTGCTTAAACATGAAAGACAAACTATCAGAATTCAAATGTCCTAGCCTACGATGACATAAAGTCCAATGATCTGAATTTTGTGAAGCAGAAAAAACAAATCTAGAAAAATTGGAAGGGTCTTGTGTAATCTGAATCGAAAAAAGACGACCACTTTTATGCCCTTTCCCGATTATCTTCCCAGTTTTCTGGTCCTGTATCACACATCCAAAAGGTGTAAAAAGCACATTACATTATTCTCGACAATCTGGCCAATAGAAATTAGGTTTGTGGATAATTTTGGTACCAATAAGATATCTTCTAATTTCGTACTGTTCACCAAAACAGCACCAGTATCAGAAATTGGCAAATTTGTCCCATCTACAGTGGTAATTTGATAAGAACCTTGGTATGGGGATAAAGAGACGAAACTTTTTGAAGTTCCAGTCATGTGATTTGAAGCCCCTGAATCAAAATACCATTTTGAAGAGAGCATACCTGATAGCCCCATTGCTGACAATGCTGATTAAATCATTTGTTGAATTGCTTCTGTAGTAACAGTTGTCTGTGCTGGTTGTGTGACGAGACCAAATTATGAAGACTGGATCGGTGAGCTCTCCTCTGCAATGGCTTGCAAAGCAGTGTGTTTTTTTTGGGGTCGGCGACGACATTCAGAAATAATATGCCCATCTTTCTTACAATAATTGCAGAATTTCTTCTTGCAATCTTTAGCGATATGGCCATACTCCTTGCATGAGAAACATTGGATGCCACTCATGTCCCGAGGATTGTACTTTCCTCGAGCCAAAAAGGCCATATTTGATGCATCTACTCTCATCTTCTGTTCTTCAAAGCTAGATCTAGTTCTCATACGTTGTTCTTCATGCTGAAGTTCTTGAAAGCACTCGATTAAGGAAGGAATTGGAGATCTAGCCATCAGTTGCCGATGGATCGGCTCAAATTCAGATCGAAGCTTCATGAGAAACTGATCTCTCATGTTTTTCTCTTGCAACTCTTGAACAGTAGCTAAAGCTGCTTCTGGAACTTTAGAATACACAATTGAATTATACTCAAGCCAAAGAGACATAAAAATATTCCTGAATATTTCCATCTCCCTGAGAAAAATCATATATCTCCAAATCCAATTGGAATTTACGAACATCACTATCTTGGTTATAGATGGTTTTCAGATATTCTCACATTTCAATTGCTATTTTGTACGGCCTCAAATTAATAGCAATATGAGGTTCTACTAACCCTAGAATCCAACTCATAACTCTAGAATTTCCACTGCACCACTTCTTAAACTCAGGTTTGTTTTTGTCATCAGGTTTCTTTTCAGAACCATCTACATACCCCCACAACTCTTGCCCTTGAATAAAACAACAAAGGTTAAACTCCCGCAATGGGTAGTTTTTACCATTCAAACAAACAGATATAATGGAACTCTTTTGAGAAAACTTCATCTAACTATGAGATAACAAGGACTTATAACCTGAGAAAAAAATTAATCAAGTTCTGCAATTGGTTTGCAGATTAGAACCCAAGAAACCAGAACTAAAAGGAATCAAGTTGTTAAGAGAACTTAGAAACAACGTGGCTCTAATACCATGACAAAACTCAAGAATATGTATTTTTTAGAGAATGTATTTGAATCACTGTCCACAATATGAGATCCAGGCTCCCCTTTTATAGATCATCCTTGGATATTGTACATTAATTAAAATATTTATTCTGATTCCTACAATCTAGCCTATAATCTAGGAAACAAATCATACCCTTTATTTACAGATTGCAAATTATATTCTACAGTTATAACTAATTAAATATACAATATTGACAGCAACTACTAATTACTGCAAGGACAGATTTTTTTGAAGTAGCAACCGATCGGCTGCTAAATTTGTATTAAGAAATGAAAGTTTATTTACAAATACATTTAGTTACATCTCATAAAGCAAAAAAGAAACACAAGGACAAAAAGTTAAATCAAAGCTTTTTAGATTGCCTATTACGTGTACAAAAACTAACAACTAACTAGAATCATTAACAAGAACGCATTCATACCAAAAGGGAAGAAAAAAATCTCGCCCACATTCTCCATCTTTACATCAAACTTCAGGATCTTTATCTTTTCTTTCTCCAATCTTACATTGAACCACATTTCAGTCAGAACCAATCAACATACTCAAAATATAAATTCATGACAAGACTTGCCTCATGCCTGCAATTAGGGAAGTAGTGAAATTAATTTCAGATCAAAATTTTATAACATGGTAAATTATAAAAGACAAAATTGGATATATACCCCCCCATAACATCGTTAATTGGCAAATTGGAAATTTGTCCAAATAGGCAGAATTCTAAATAAAATAAATCCTAAAAATATTTAAAACTATCATATGGTCACGTGGCCTTTATCTTATTTCCTTTTTTTTACCATCTAGTTGTACTCCCTGGTTTACTCGTTTACTGGTAAATCGATTAGGAAAACATACATGAATAAAATTAAGTACATGCATTGTACCATGTTTTAAGTTGTATGTCGCAATAAAAATGGCCACAAGTCATGATTAATCAGAAGATACATACAGCAATATCAATGCATTAGTTGATAGTGTATGCGAGTTTGGTATCACAGATCATAATCATACAAAATATCAAAAGCTTAAAAAGACATTTTCATCTTCATTTTCTTTGACTTACACAAAATCAATACCAAATCAAAAGGGACATGCAGAAAAGTTAAACTTACTCTACAAGCTATAGTAAATAAATAGAAACAGAAATACAAGAAGGGCATTTTTATCATGTTACAATGTTAATTAGGTTTAAATTTTGTTAGAATTACTTGTTATGGGTGAATATCCAGTTTATCAATATTGATGGGTAAATATCCAAATTCCAATTTTAGAGGGGTAAATATACAATTAACGATGTCATGAGTGGTATATATCCGATTTTGCCATTATAAAATTAGAATTGTGTTATGGTGCTTCGCAAAGCACAGTGGGGGTGGAGTTCAGACTCAAATTTATAATTTCAAATAAAAATTAACTGATCTGAACCGTTCAATATAATCTCCATAACAAAATGTATTAGCAAACCAAATCTTACATTTTTTAGAATTTGTTTGCTATTTTTTTTGGACGGAAAGAATCATTATTTTTGGATGAACTAAAATGATCAAATCATTTTCTCTCCATCCAAAAAAATAACAAACAAATTATAAATGTAAAATTTGGTTTGCTAATACATTTTGATATGGAGATTACACTGAACGGTCCGGATCGGTCATTTCTTATTTGAAGTTATAGATTTGAATCCGAAGCACCACCCCCACGGTGCTTTGCAAAGCACCATAACACAACTCTATAAATTTACTATAACAATGCTTATCAAGTTGTCATTCACCTGTTGGCTCATGAGAATCTCAATGGCAACACTGGGATCACCATCAGCAGCTGCCAGGGCAACCTCAGCTTGGGTCTGAAAGGAAGCTTTTATCATTCAGGATTTCTTACATGATGAGAAATTTGAAAAATGAAATAATTCCAATTCTAGCTTTACATTTAAATGGAATTGATGCATCATATTTATCATGACAATCTTCATAATCTTAAGATGCAAAGCTTAATAAGAAGTCCAAAATGTTGTGGACCATTTATATGATAAACAAATAAACAATGATGAGGTTTGGTGCATGCTTTTCTGTCAATCGAACAACTTGAATATTCCCGTAAGGCACCTGTAAATTATTCTAAAGTTTTAAGCTTTTTTTCAATTGATTTAAGAAATATTATGAAGATTGCCAAGCAATTGCTTTTTCTATGTGTAGCCCATTAATCATTGTTTAGCACATGAGTGCAAAAAAAGTGGTGGATATATGTAATACTTTAACATGAAATGGTAATAGTCCAGAATTAGGTATGCGCTTGCCTTCTCAAAGCCCATTGATACAAGCCTTTTTAGCTCTTCTTCAAAGCTATCTGAACCCTAAAAATAATCAAATCATACAAAAACCATATTATATTATCTAACAAAAGAAAAACCATAGAGATAAAATTTCAATAAGTGGTGGAAATAACCTGGTTCATTAATACTGACCCATCAACTTCAGCTATGCTCACAGTGGGGTTTCTGACATCACTGCAAGTCAAAAGATTTTATCAATATCATTTAGCCCCTAAAAAGAACAAAAAACATGTCACAGATGGAAATACCTTGGCATACCCTTTAAATGTCATATGTCTATACCTTATCCCAACATCTGGTAGATATACCTATTATGTCCCTGGATATGAGAGGTAACTGGTGAGGATGGAGTAGTATTTAGGATACTTTCTAAGCAAAAAAGTTTACAAGAAAGGTCCCAAGTATAAATTTTTACATTTATGAGGGCTGTACTGTTTAGAAGGGGCTAAAGCCTTCAAAATTGAATACTCTAAATCTAGGCCCAGATCTATAAATCAAGTGACTCAAAAAATGCAGAGATAGAATGGATAAGTAAAAAACTTCAAACCACTTGTGTTCATTTGAATGATGTCAAATGTGCATGTAAATATCTTTACCACGAAGCTAAGTTTCACTAATACATGTGAATGATTATAATTTGACCAGTATTATCCACTTGCCTCCATACTATTATTTATTTTATTCAACTTTGTTTCTTAAATTGGTACGAGACAGAAACGCCACACAAAAAAAATGAACTCACCATGATATTGAAATACAATCTACTTTCCCTAACAACAATATTTAAATCATAAATTACCGTGAATCAGCAGGATTAAGACTGGGGGTGGTTTCATCCAATAACCGTTCTTGCAAGTTCGAGTTAGAATCTGTCGTGTTCATTTGGTTTCTTACTGAGCCAAGTGTTCTTCCCCTTCCTGTAAACCTGGGGTCTTGTCCTTGCTACAAAAGAGGAAAAAACAAAGTAATACTGGAGGTAAGTAACAGAAGCCTTTGAAGATTACATTGAGCTCCTTTTGAGCACAACTTTTATAAATTCTGTACACTTCATTAAATATTTTTAAAACAATTCAACTGTTCCCCAAAGGGCCAACCATTACTTTCCACATGCAAGGTTGGCTTTTATAATGAATATGGAAAAGTAGATTGATCAATCACATAAATGGCTGATTAAAATAGCACGTTTTAATAAATTACGATCCAAAATCAGAAGTGGAAATTTATGAAATTTCAAAGATCATAGTTTATGATGCTTTAGAGACTAGACTACCCTTACTGAAATCAACAAATAAAGATTTGAACAATCACAAGAAATGCAAAATATCTTTTTCTAAAATCCTACAACAAAAAGGTAGAGGAGGATAGGCAGAGAGGATACCTGAATAACTGAGGTCTCCCTTTGAGGAATCCAAGAAGACACATTTCTCCAAATAATATCAGGCAATAAAGATCTAATACATGGTTATAAAAAAGAACACATATAAGTAATTGTTACAACTGGATAAAATGCTCCTCGAAGTAGCTGGAGAATATTGTAACCTTGGCACTGTGGTGCTGGCGCCATTAGAATAAGTAGGAAGTTGGCCGTACGTAGTCCCTCCTGTGAATAGGATAAATCCAGGACGTCTAGTACAAATTGACTGAAACAACCCAAGTTTACACAAATTAATTACTTCATGGAATTTTTACAGAGTAAATACTGAAAGTTGTAATTGGAATATCATGTATAAACACAAACTGTAACTTCTAAAACTTTGGACAAAAAAAATACTACTGCAATTGTACTATAAAGTATATTGAGGAAATATTGTAAATTACAACAATAAAAAATGGAGTAAATTACCAGGCCTGAAGAACTTTCAATGGAAGAATAGAAAGATGGCGGAGGCAATAGATAGTTAAATAATCCATAGGCATCTAATAACATAAAAACAAATAAGAAACAAAATATAAGAAACAAAGAAGGGCGGTATCTATTTCATACATTGAGCACTGCAAAGAAATAACATACATGCAAACCCAGATAGGATACCACACATGTGCCCCAAAAGTGAGACATTGCTAGCCAAGAGCTGGAACAATACTAACAAGATCCATGGATACCTAGAAAATTTCACTCACTGTAAGCTTTTATCTAGGGAAAAGTATTTCCAGCTGGAGTAAGATGATGTTATCATATATGATACAGAGCAGGTCTTACAATTTTGAAGGAACATTGAAGAGTCCAAAGACACTGCATGATACAAAAATAATTATATGAGCGATTTCGATGAATTAATATGGAGTACTTGACCAGATAAAAAAAAGTAAAAAAATAGATGCAAAATAGAGAAGTTCCATAAAAAAAGAGTAATATTGTAATGAGATATTCACACAATGTACATAGGCAAAATACATAGAAGACAAAATTTCCGTCAAACAAACAATCAAGTTCAACAACCAAAGAAATACAAATGAATATACGATTATCAAAGCTCTGAGTATAAAAGAATCATAAGACAATATAAATGATTACCGAAGTTCCATTTATCTAATACAAAATGAAAAGAACCCACTTTTTTGCAATGCTTCCATGCTACTTGAAAGGCAAACCATCTCTCAAAAGAAATACTTTCTAATCACATATTTTCACTAAAAATAATGTTTCCAAATCACCTACCTTCTAGATTGGGCCCCACTCAAGCTTGTCTCTATGACAATCAATGAGAAAATAACACCAGAAAAGCCAATCGAGCATTCATTCATGAAATATGTGTAAGGATGGATGGGATTGTGATCGATTAGTGAAGCTACTATCAGGTGAAGAATAGCATTGGTTGTGGAGAGTAGAATAACTAAATATAGAAGTCGAATTGAACCCATAATCCTCTCCAATTCTGAACCGAGAGGCACAAATGCCAACATGTTGAAAACCACATGAAGTAAAGACGCATGAAATATAACTGATGTATAGAACCTGTAAACTGAAAGATAAAGAAAGTTGTCAGAATTTGGAAGCACATTTATGCTACTTGGATGGATCAGAGCTGGTTTCTCTGATGAAGGATAGAAGCATTATTAAATAAAGCTGAGAGACAGTTATTAAAGGAGATAATTGCACAACTGAGGAACAAAATTCAATTTAAATTGAAGCAAATTTGGACAAGTGAGACTTTATTAAATCTTAATTATACTTTAATGGGTTGAATGAACTGAAATCAGGGATGCTGTGAGGAGTAAGATACCTTGAAAGTGTGAAACTACTCGAGAAGGCAAGAAACAGATCTCATAGAAGGAATCATATCCAAACAGGAGGCAAATCAAATAGATCACACCACATACTATTAAAACACCGGATGTAATAAAAGGGATGCTTCCCCACCATTGATTTATCCTTGTAGGCAACCCAGCCTGAAAAACAAAAGGACAATTCATGCATTGTAAGTCGGAACAAGGGCAAACCTAATTTACCCTTTAGATAGCCAAGTAACATGAAACACAGAAAAGGAAGAAGTAAAGGAAAACTGGCATCGAACACTGGTTTCAGAAAAAACATTTTTAACACTCCCAGCTCATTGCTAGGAAATTTACCACACCACATGTGGAACAAACCATGGAATACAAGAGATTGTAAAGCAGAACAATAGAATCGGTTGTTACATTGCTCAGGTAGGTAGGTTACAATTAGTCTCCTAATATACGCCTAATCGAAATCAGACAAACACAACTGCAAAGAGTCAGATCTGATAACTCACCTCCGTAACGATATTAGATCTCATCTCCGTTCAAAGTTAGCGAACCCTCTTTCGAATCCGAGTAATTTTGTCAACTTTCTATCTTTCCTTCAGAGTAAAGAACAAGCCTGCTTAAGTTCGTCGTTAATGGAACAAATCGGCGAGGTTTAGGCCAAGTCCTCTCCAAGTTCCAGTCGTTCGACTTGAAGTTTCGAGTTAAAGCAGAAGATTTTCTCTGCGCCTGGCGTATTTCCGTACGTAAAGAACAACTATTCTTTTTTTTGGGAAATATTTTTATATGCGACTCTAAAATTTAAAATTTAGTTATTTGTCATTCTAAACTTTGAATTTGACTAATTGCCACTCTAAACTCTCAAAATTAAGTTAATTATCACTCTTATACAATTAAATTATTTATTTAATTAAAAAATCTCTACAAATACTGTATACTCAAATATTATTTTGTATTTCCAGAAATGCCTTCAACCCCTCACTAATATTTCCTTCTACGAGTGCACTTTATGTTTATGGAATATTAATCGATGTTAATCTCTCTCCCCACAAAAAATAATTGGCTCGCAACGCAAAAGAACCCTAGCCCCTCTCTGCCGCTCTTCCGTCAAATATCAAAGTTACGAAAGCTCTCTCTGTTACAAAAACATCATGTTGTTTTTATTTATAATTTCTGAATTTCATGTTTTTCTTAGTTTAGTTGTGAGTTCCCCACGTGTCAAAAATACCCAAATCTAGTGGCAGCTAGTTTAGTGTTACGTTAGTTATCAAGAAATTATTTTATATAATATGACTTTCTGTATGCATTTATCAATCTATCGCAACTAGTAAATAAAGTCAGAACATAATCAGGGGTTTTGCAATCTATCTTTCATTTGATATGCTAAAGTGTCCAGACTATTTTATCTTTAAAATAGTTGTATTTAAGTTTTGTATCACATAAAAGCTCTCTGTTATTTAATCTGTTTGTTTGGTGTGATTCTTCCAACTGTGATCAAAGAACTGAATGCAAAGAGTAAGAATGTTGGGAAGGTGATCATTAGTAAAGGTGGTGATAAGTGTGCATAAGTAAGTGGAATAAACTCAGATGGCAATGTTTGGAGACATGTGGTGGAGTTAGATAGACATGAGTGCACATGTAGAGAGTGGCAAATTCGTGGACAACCTTGCATTCATGTCATTGCATTCATCTACTCAATTAGAGGTCACTGTCTTGAGGATTATGTGCACAATTATTATTCAGTATTCAAATTCAGAGTTGCATATGCTAGTGTGATCAGACCCATGTCTGATAAGTCACAATGGATCAAGCATGATCCAGGGTTCAAGGTTTATCCACCTAAGATGAAGAGACCACCTGATAGATCTAGAAAAGAAAGGATTCATGATTTTCATTTTCAGCAATTACTGCTTATTGCTTCATGCCTTTTTTTTATGCTATTTTTATTTTGAGAATGTTCTTGATATTAATGTTATTTATATTAATATTATTTATATTAATGTTATTTATTGAGAATGATATTAGACATTTTTTATATCACAGAATGTTGTTAACATTCTTCCAGTGCTACTGTAACATTATTAGTGCTACTGTAACATTATTGATGATTGTGCTATTTGTTGTTTTGAGAAGGTCTAGTTTGTCTGATGCAAATAATTTATATCCAAAATATTATTATTGGTTACTTGCTATAATTGATCAGAATGGCGCATAACACCATAGCTCTCATTCTAGTGCAGGAGCTCCTTTTTGATGACCTTGTTTCAGTAGCTACCAACTTTCCTACCAGTATAACACATAGGATCCCATTTGATATGAAAGAAAATGAGAGAATTGCAATAAATACTGGAAATATTGGTCTACCATCAATTATCCTTGGATTTTTTTTATTTTTCCTTTAGATATTTGATGCATAAGAATCCATAACACTAGAAAATATTTTATGGCATTTGATACAATAGAATTTGCGTACAGAAAAAATATAAAAACAATATCTTCTAACTGTTATAAAACACAAAGTTTCAAAATTTAAATGGTATTGCTCAAATCGGTACCAACTGGTACATTAATAATCAATGTTATAAAATTATGACATAATATGATGCCAGTATCATCATTTCTAAGCTTTCTAAAAACTCTAACATCCAAGACATCAATATACTTACATATTATTACAATAAAGATAAGGATCATTACAAACACATTTATAGCAACGAGAATTTTGATTTTCTCCAATAATTTAACAAGGTCAGCTTTTGTTTCGTCCATTCTCGCATCTGAATGTCATATCGAGCTTCATTAGCACTGGTGTCTAATACCATATGTTCGACATCACTTGTCATAATTCCTAATTCACGAACAAATTCATCGTAGTCTTCCTCCCACATAAAGAACTTACAGCTAGATGTCTTCTGTAAATTTGTAAAATTGGATACAGAAGATAAATGTTTATGTTGCTTTCAATAACAGTAGTATATCTGGACAGGCAATATTTTTAAGAATTGAACTTATAAACATGGTGCTTTACATTGAATGCAATTTCCTGTTACCAAAATATTGTATCAATTGAATGTAATTTCCTGGTACAATTCGACTGGTACAATTCACTGGTAATTTCCTGGTACAACATAATTAGAGTAGAAACTAAGGAAATCAAGCAAGTAACTGGTGCAATTCTACTGTTGAGCAGCCCTGAATTCAACTGGTACAATTTGACTGTTGCACATCCCTGAATTCAACTGGTACAATTCAAAATCCATTCGGAAATCAAGCAAGCCAATCAATTTGAGAAAAAAAAAATCACTTACCGTTATATTCTTTTTGCACTTGTAAAACCATCTGTCTAGATTCAAATTGGTTTTGCTCTCAGGACTAATCAATTCGTGGCCACAGTTGGGGCACGACAACAATGGAGAAACGCTCATTAGCTTGGGGCGGGAGAACACAGAAGATGAGCTCGTGTTGTTCTCCGATTGTGGTCGGCGGTGATTCATGCTATCTAGAGGCAGAAGGTGAGAGCAAGGGAGAAGCGATAGGGGCTAGACTCGGGGAAAGGCGACTCAATTCTGGAATGAACGAAATACGGGATTGAAAGAAAAAGAAAGGAAGATGGGACATAACGGAGGAGTGCTGACGGTATTTGTGGAAATACAAAATATAATACAATATACAGATTTTTTTTATATAAAATTTAATTAAATAAATAGATTAACTGTATAAGAATGGCAGATTCCTAAATTAAAAGAGTTTAGAGTGACAATTAGATAAATTTAAAGTTTAGAGTGGCAAATTCTTAATTTATAGGTTTTGAAGTGGCATATAAAAAAATTTCCCTTTATTTTTTCTTTTTGAAATGGCCGTAGGCTTAGCATTAAAACTAGTCTAGTTTACATCAACACAGTTTCAGCACTTAATTACATGAACACAGCAATGGGTAAGCAAAACCCTTCCCAGATTCCCTTGGAACTCTAGCCCAGTTTGCTAAATGGTGGGCATCACTATTATGTTCTCTTCCCATAAAAATACAACGTATCCCTTGATTATCTCTGAAAAACAACCACAACTTTACAATTTGAGAATATAGACGCCAATCAAGGATCAGATTCAGAGGTGCCTGCCTGTCATTGACCAATCATCCTCTCGTTCATCTCCTGCACAACCATTTGTACTGCTTCTACTTCTGCCTGCAAGGGTGACTCTGCAACAAAATAATGAAAAGAGTAAACTATCAATTGGTCCCCTTCCTTGTGTGATTGAAAAGGATCAATTGCTGCTTAAGCAATGTGTATGCATGACAGAAGTCAGTTTGTGAATTTGCTGAGAATAAACCAAGTGGAGAATCCAACCACACAGCTCTGGCAAATTGACAGCGGAAGAAAGTATGCATGACTGAATATGAATCTTGCTCATTTCCGCACACTGCACATACTGGCACTTGAAGACTCATTTTCCAAATCATATGCCATATCGGTGTTGAAACATTTGCAGATCCAGGCTTTCGTTTTCTCAGCATTTGATATCCAGCCTTGACACTGTAACAACCATGTGCATCAGCTATGAACATCACTCTATCTGGTACTCCTGCAACAGAATGTGGGTTAGAAAATGTCACCGCTATGTAAAGTGCCATATGAAAACCAAATTAGTGAATATGTTAAATAGTTGTTGACGAGTGATTGTCAAGATTAAATAGTTGTTGACAAGTGATTGGCAGGATAAACTCGATACAATGTTATTGATTCCTTTCTAACTGACGGGGATTTTGAAGATTTTTTTCTTTTCTTTTTAAGGCCACAAGGCAAAG
>CAXKVV010001525.1:0-34514 GCA_964058805.1 Schoenoplectus triqueter
ATCATACCTAAACAATTTGGGTTTCACGATTAAGTACTTCACCTTACAAGTCTAAGCCCATTAAGATCGGTGAATCACTTTGGCATAACCTAGATTTTGTACTTCTCATTTCGGCACTTCATACAATTTCTAGGGTTTCCTCGATTTTCTCTTAGGTAATAAGTTTCACGATTAAGTACTTGGCCTACGACCTAAATCACTATTTTGGGTCAGAAAATTCAGTTACATCTTTTGGTTTCCGCTTTCACTTCTATGATAAAATGCAGTTGATTAAAACTAAGCATTCAATTTAGACAAAACAACAATCATAAATAATAAGAACTAAAAGATCATCAAACGAGTAAATTAAACAATTCGAGTTATCGAGTTTACACCTAGACCCCTAGAAGGGTGTCTAGCCACAAATCATGTCAAAGATTATACCAAGATTCATGTTTAAACAACAGTACAACATAAGAAAAGAGTAAAGAAAAGAATACTCTAAGAAGATCTACAATTTCTCGCCCGGTTCTTGAGTTCTCCTTCAAATTCTCACTATAATGGTGTTCTTCCTCTTCTTTCTTGCTTTAGATCTGTTCTCCAGTCAGTTGAGAGATGTCTGGGACGAAGGGGTGTCAAAATCTATTAATTCCAATGAGAAAACCGCTTTAAAACTACCAATTCGCGCTGCCAGCCCAAAAATTGCGGTTAGCAATTTTTGGGCTGGCAGCTATTTTTTTTCCAGAACGAATCAGAGAGCATTTGCGGTACGCAATTGATAATTGCGGTCCATAATTTTTTGTATGAGAATGCTTTTAACTTGATTTCTTCGTGTAAATCCGACCCATCTCGTTTCAAGCATTATTTCTCATGTTAACATCTTTGTTTACACTTAATGACCTGCAAAATAATAAGAAATACAACAGTATCTCAAACTCGACATAAAAACTAAATAAATTCTTAACAATTAACATAAAATGCATAGTTTTTGATATAAAACCCTAATTAAATATAATATATAAATGAGCCTTATCAACCACTCAATTTGATATAATCTTTGTTTCATATATAACCTTGTAATATAATCTCTATTTCATATATAATTTTATAATATGCTAGTTGGTGTTATAGAATAATGTTTCTATTAATAAATATTTAACAATTTCTTTGATTTTTATTTATATTCTTTTCATTTGTTCTTATTATTCAAATTATGTTTCTAAGAATTAGTCATATTATTTTGTGCTAAATTTCTCTATTTCATTCAAATTCCGAAATATGATTAGCTTTTGAGATAATGCAAATGGGATAACACAAATGTTCAAACAAAATTCGAAATGGGATAACACAAATGTTTAAATGGAATTCGAAATATGATACTGATATCAACTTTCACTATCGATTAGTATAGGGAAGCAATACATATATGAACTCAGTCACAGTTCATGGAACATAACGCTCGTTACCATAATTTGTAATGACCTGATCGAGGCGATCGAGGCATTACAGAGATAGTATCTTCTCCATCCATCCGATGGTCAGAAACTACATCACAACAAATCAAGAAAAATAAAGCGAAGTCAGCTATAAAGCTCAGCAACCGGTTATTTAACGACGTAGTTTCTCTATAACATAATTATAAATAATTCAACCAAAAACATTTAAATTAGAATAATTAATTCTTAACATATAATTAAAAACAAGCACATACTCAACAATTATTGGTTAGTATTGGGAAGTAATACTAGATATGAACTCCGTCACAGTCCGTGAAACATAGCGCTTTATTATCATAATCTGTAACGCTCCGATTGAGGCGCTACAAAGATAGTATCTTCTACATCCATCCGACGGTCATAAACTACATCACCAACAAATCAAGAAAAACAAAGGAGACATGAGAAGCAAAGCGAAGTCAGCTATAAAACTCAACAACCAGTTATTTAACGACGTAGTTTCTTTATAACATGATTATAAATAATTCAACCAAAAGCATTTAAATTAGAAATTCATTCTTAACATACAATTAAAATCAAGCACATACTCAACAATTATGCATATATATGAAGACTACAAGGCAGACTCGGTGATAAGAGATAGAGATATCTCATTCATCCGTTGGGCTTCACAAATCTTAATATCGCTCACAATTCTTACAGATTGTGCGAACCATCTCTTTCGGGTCAACGAAAAAATCACTTACGATATGTACAACTATGCATAATTCAACTGCTCCATTTATCTTTTAACGAGCTTAAAAGCATTCAACTGCTTAATTAACATATTATCGTATATGTATTCCTTTTAATTTTCCTCTCAAGATATTTATTATTATTATTTTCTTTTAATAACAACTGGAACTAAATTAGCAATCCAATAAAATATTTGTATTAATTATCTTGAATGGATTTCCCAAATTAATTTGAATTTATGAGAAAGCTCGTATACCAATTTTAGTGTGATTTTGTATATTTCAACTTTAATTTCGCCATTTCATTCCAGATTCAATTAATTTTTAAATAACACCAATTTAATTAATTTGATTATACTTACCATAACATCATATTCAAAGTTGTTGAAGACCCATCCATCTCAACTTTCATGAATGAAGCACTATAACTTTATAAATGACACTAATCCTTCTTCCATACCTGACTGAAGAGAGCATCCATCACAATTATTCTAATAACTAATTATAAATTGTTTGTTTCCCTCTCTAATTCCTGTTCCTCTTTCTTCTTCTTCTTTTTTTTCCCTTCCCGTCTTCATCTTTTCAATTCTCTGTTCTTTCTTTTCTTTTTGTTTATTGTTTTATTTTTTTGTTTCCAGCATTATCCGAGAGAGGCTATTTCCATCTATAAGAGACATGAAGATGGCACGCATCATCCAAGCAACCAAAAACATGGCCCCTTTATTTTATTATCTTTTAACTTTTTACAGTTTGAACCCTATAAATTTCTTATTTTAAGAAAAGGTCCAATTAATTACCATATTATATTTTAATAATTTAGGATATTACAGGCATGTTCTAGCTTATCTCGACATATAAGACCAAATGTTGCTTGTCTAATCCGTAGGTGATAGTTTTTGTCATTCAACACCATGTATGTCAGTTTTTCAGTATTACGTAATATTTTGGTCTTTTAGAAATTTGCTAGCTTTTTGAGAGTTTGTTGGTTGCTTTTGAGATTCTAATTCTCGTTTACTGTGAGTTGTTGGCCAGTTTTATTAGTTACCTCATAATTGGTAAGAAGGACTTTGGCTCTTTGGCTCTGACAAGTACTAGTAAGAGAAGATACTGATACTGATAAGAACAGCTACTGCCTACTAGAATTTTTGGCTGGTTTTATGTATTTTGATCTTTTGCTGGTTTGGTGATTTGCTTGTTGCTTGAGATTTTGCTAGTTGACAGTTATTCAGTGAATTGTGAGTTGTTGTCCAGTTTACTGGTTACCTCACAATTAATAGGATTCTAGCTCTGTGGCTCTGCCCCCTCTTGCAATTTGGTATTTGAATTGCGAGTAAGATTTTTGGCTCTATGACTCTGAATCTTCTCTAATTTGCTGTTGTGGAATTATCGAGATGACTCTAATACCATGATGAATTTTGGATGACAGTTGAGTAATTGAGAATTGCTAGTTGGAAGTATTGAAAGAATGAAGATAATTTTTTTCTATTATCTGATTTGTTGTCGGTACATGGTATTTATATAGTTGGTACCAAACGGTACACTCGACAGTAATAAACAAAAAAGAGTAAAAGCGGTATTAATATTACTCTATTTTTATTATGTGGCGATGAAGAAATAGCTACAAATTTTGAGACCCAAATTAATAAAATAAAAATTTATTTCTTAATTTAATCTAATTAAATTATTTCTTCAACAAACCCCACTTGGAAATCTTCCACTAAAATAAACATGCAAATATATATACTTCAAAAAGATAAAAAAAATTAGATATATATATACTAACAATATACCCGTCCGTTGCAACGGACTCTTTTGTTTAAATGTGAAAATATTATAAGATAAAAAAAATTCACATTGATTTAATATTAAATTATAAATTCACCAAATTATGGAGAAAATCTATAATAAAAATCAGATTTAATCTTGAATGGGATTTTCTGCACAATATGAGTTAATGATTCATGGTATTTATGATAAGAAAAGTGAATTATTCTAGCATATATTATCACCATTATTTTTTTACCAAACATGTACAATGTTGCTAATTATAACGCATACATTAAGGTTTAAATCAAATTTTAATATCATAACATAAATAGAAAGATATTGAGTATTCTAATTTGTAAATCATGTGCATAAATGAAAATAATAATATAGATGAGAAATAAATGGAGAGAAAGAGGGGATCATTGAACACGATTACATACGTTCGATCAACCAAAAATAGATATTATCCGTCTAATTGAGGGATAAAATGGGTATAATAAAAAAATATATCATGACAAAAAATGGACCCTCCAATTCTTAGATATTTTATAAAATAGTATAGATATAGTGTGTCTATTGTGCTTCCAGTAGCACTTCGGCAGAAACATTACCAGTCCAAATTTTAATTTTTGATGTTCAAAATTTTAATTTAAATAGCTTAATAAAATCTTTATATCATAATTTTATAGAATTCTAATTTTTATCGTGTTTGGAATTAATTTACTATGCTTAATGATTTTTCAAAGATAACCCTAAAATAATAGAAAATTAATAAAATTTGTATGGCAAAAATACTTACTTTCTAAAAATCATTAAGCATAGTAAACTAACATCAAACACGATAAAATTTAGTTTTCTATAAGATTATGATATAAAGATTTTATTGAACTACTTAATTGAAATTTCAAGCATGAAAAATTAAAATTTAGACTGATAGCGTTTCGACCGAAGTGCTACTAGAAACACAATAGATAAACATATGACATATGGCCATCAGCCATCATGCTTGAATTAAACCTGAAATAATTTCCAGCTTCTCACTCTAGGCTCCAAACACAAGTTATTATATCAGGTGTGTCACAGAGCATTTTAAATGGTTGGATCTATATACGGCCATAATTGAAGTCAAGATACACCATAATGCGCTTCGTTTCTGGCAATTCCCTGGTTTTCACTTGCAGTATTTTCCCTGCAAATGTGCCTCCAGCGACAATAACCTCTAGCTCTTATGGTACGACCTAATCCAACTTTATGAAGTCCCGTTTAGATTCTACTGGCATGATTGGAGAATTTTAAACACGGTACTTTTTTACATTTTTTTTCTGTAAACCTAGGGTGCCATCAGGAAGAGTACTAAGCTTTTCACTGATGTTACAATTCAGGATCTATATCTCCTTTCCTCTATAATCACAGAGATTCAGAAAGTTTATTTAATCAAGCATCTTCAACAAAGTCCCTCAATATACAAATGAGTAAATGACAACTTGTGCTGGCCACAGAACAGTCGTATGTACTCCTGTCAGCAACCAGTAGAATCCAAAATTTTAAAGCTTAGGGTCTTAAGCTCATAAACTGACATATACAATGCATATAAGAAAATTCACACAATTTAATTACTGACAAAACACGACTCAGCTCAGATTTTTCCTAACAAGAACATGAAATATTAGTACATGCTCAGCATCATTTGGAGACTACATTTGCAGTTCAATAAAAAGTTTAGGTGATGAGATTTGAATGGATCCAATCCAATAAGGGCTCTTAACAAACTATGTCTCTATATTTGGTATCTTGCTAAGAATGGAGTGCTCAGGTTTGTGGGTGCACTCAAAATCAAGATGCACAAAAGCACGCTCCACTTCTGGCAACTCCTCAATTTTAATTTGCAGTGATTCTCCAATTGCATGCGCCTCCTTCAATGGCAAGTCTTCCGGAAGTTCTATATCTACCTATTATAAAAAATAAAAGAATAACAATTTTAATCAATTATTCAGGTGAAACAATATCTTGTACAAACAACATTTGCAAATCGTGCCTGAAGTACTGACGACATTCCAAATGTTTTGATGCTTACAACTTTAATCCCTCAATTCACATTTTGTACAACTTTCTTACATAGTTTCTGCTACTTTTTTTTGCTGTAGAAAAATTGATAAACACATTGCAAATAAACAAGAGCAAGTACAAAAAATCCTGTAGTGGGATGGTTCAATCAAATATAACTCTTGCAACATCAGATCTTGCTAGAATTTCCATCTATTGACTAAAAAGAAGGATCTAGAGCTACAATAGTATATATGCAATGAATATATATCAAAATGGAAATTTGTAGTTCTGGAACAGAAAAATGACATATGGTAAGAATTCCAGTAGAGTCCTATGTGTAATTCCACCAGCAGGGACATTCTTTAAGGCTTTTCTTTATATTAGATAAACTCATTTCTTCTGCCTTTACACATTTTAGCAAGTGTATACAAATATTCTTAAAATTTTATATATTTATTTCTATTTAAAGGTCAGATGACTTCTTTGTTTTCATTTATTTTGATTATTATTAGATCCTTGGTTATTAATCCTTTCTTAGCTAAATGGGAGCTCATCTAGGCCCTCGTGTGGCTTTAGCCAATGCTTAAACAAAAACAGCAGTGATTTTCATATCGTGTATATAATATAAGATCAAAATTGTCTGCCAGTAATTGAACCATATAGACAGGTCCTGCCAGCAAATATTGAAGTACTAAAATATGGTACCTATTAACATACCTCAACAAAGTAAAGCACACCAAAGGTGTAAGCTCGTACTGTATCAACACGCTTGATTATAGGGTCATGCCTTAACACAAGATATGTTAACTTTTGTAACATTTCTGGTGGGGCAGACTGACCCACTAGCGATACTGCATTAGTTAAAAAGAGATGAGTTACTCAGGATTAAAATAAGAAGGGAAGCCAAAATCTAACTATCTAGTGATTTCTTTGAATAAATACCATCTAAGTTAACTCGAAGGATGTATCATTTGAGATCTAATCAGTACAGATAAAAACTATGCTCAGCGAACAAGGAATTTTGGTCCTAAATTTTTTAGCACATCAAGAATCAGGCCAACAAGGGTCTTTAGAATGTTACCAGCATTTTCCCAGACAGTTCCTGACCAATTTGTGATTGTGTAAATAGCAAGAACAATAGCTCCTGCAGGGTCAATCCACCAATAGTATTTGTCCCCCAAAGCAGCAGCAGCAAGGCCCAAGACATTTGTCACCACATCAAAATAATGATCCTGTCGTTCAAAAAAAATGATTATGATAACACACAAGAACATCAGTTTTTTTTTTTTCCTTTTTTCAGCAATAATGGAGGAAGAGAATCCTAATTGCTGAGCAGTAGAATAATTATACCATTTTATTGATACTTTTTCCCACTACAACAGAACGTGAACATGTAATTTTTTTTACATAATGCATAGACTTCATAACTATGCTTTAGCCCAAAAAAGCATGAAAATTATATCTAAAGGCTGTGTTATATTTACTTCTACATAAGCAAGACTTCTATAAGGCTCCACGATATCAACAAGGAACCAAAACACCCTATGTACTCATTTCTACAAGGATATTTCAAGGAAGCAGAGGCAGTTTGGGCAATTTCCCAGTAAAATAGAAGGCAATGATGCAGGGAAATTTTCTTATGTTTAACAATGATACTATACATCTCACAGTGTCCCAAAATAAAAGGCTAATATACTAATAGTCTAATACTGGTGCTACAAAAATTCACATTTCTCATTTTTAGCTTCCTAATATTTCAGTGTCTTATAAGTTAGTCAGCAAGTATAAAGTAGAAATCTGTTCGAAGTTGATTTGGAATGACTTATTCTGGCCAAAGGGGGTCAACTTCTAATAGAATTCAAACTATATTCTCTCAATTAAAAGATTTATGTTTTGGAACAAAATGGTAAAAACTAAAAAGCAATATATACAGTAACCAATCTAGGGTTTTCAAAACTCCAGGAACAAAAGAAGGAAATGGATCATACTTTTGGGACCCTCCTGAGTAAAGGTGGGTGTGCTTCTCCTTGATAGGGGAGAGAAAGGAAAAATAAGTGTATTCACCTTGGCATATGCACGAACAATCTTGTTGCCAGAAGTGCGGCAATAGATCCAAAGCGCAAATTTAACAACAGTTGCAAAAAGCATGATGGAACAAAGCCAGACCAGCTGCATATAAGTCATTATATCTGGAGCCACGTTTTCTATCAGTTTCTCCACTGCTTGCACAAGAACTTGAAAACCTAAAGAACCATCAAACAGATATTCAGTATAGTTTCAACCAAATAATGTTGAAAATGAATCTTTGAGGGAACTTTAATTGCTATTTTTTGCACAGAATTGAGTACAAAGTTTATTAAACCATGGACCTAACGCCTATATGAAATGAAGGGTACACTAATGCAGGAGAAGTTAAGCTCATTTATGGGTTAATTTGACACAAGAGACGTGCTTGTGCTATAATATGTTGCCAGTTGCCACAACTCTTTTGCTTTAATCAATATGCAAAATCTTAACAATAATTCCAATGTTGATCTTGATACTTTTGAGAAGCAATGCTTGCATGTAAAAGTTTATGAATTTTTTTGTTCTTTGTACAATGTTTAAGAGGCCAAATAAACACACTAAAAGTAATCTATTACAGTGCACTTGATCCACAAAAATTTACACACTAAAAGAATCTATTACAACTAACTTGATCCATTTTCTTTTCTGGCTTCATGATCTTGTAGATATAAACTTAAAAAACTATAAGGCTTTTACTTTCAAGCATTGCTTATGAAGAAGGAGACAGTGAAAGAGTTCAAATTTGTTTCTGAATTTCAAATTTGAAATATTATCTCAAACAAAAGGCTGTGGCAACTTTTGTTCAGATGTTTTGACCTAAAAATTACTCTCATTATACATATGAATGGTTGATACAATAACAACTAGCAATCACCATCATTACCTGCTGAAAATTCAGTGTGTGTAATTGACAATGTACTGTTGAAGCTCTTTTGAAGCATGTGAAATTAAAATAATAGTCACTACTTGGGCACACAAATATACTCATTGAAGTGCAAGGCTCATCTGGGGTAGGTTTATTTATTATCATATTGTCCTTTGAAAGTTCAACCCTAATTTGCAACTTAACAGTGGTAAAAAAATCAACATAGGCCCCTTACAGGTGTTATAGTAACTATTTGGCATCTCCAGCCTCCAATACAGGACAACACAAGAAGAAAGCTAATGTAGCAACAACCACAAACAATGTTATACTAGTAAACATGAGTCATAGAGTATTATTGGTCAAGATGTTGAATCTTCCTGAGGTAAATATTAATATTAACTATTAAGAAATATATTGTAACATAAGTATAACAATATTTTGATATATAATTTACTTAAAAAATAATTCAGTAAATAACATAGAATTATTCAATAATGCTTTCTACTCCACAATCTGATAGGGGAACTCCATTGCATGACTCAGCACAGATAATTTCTTTTTTCTTAAGCATCTAATGAACTCTTCGATCATCTCTATCTTTATTAAACATAAGAACACAAGTAAAATAGCAACTAGGAGCAATAAGATTGTCCTTAACTGTTTAACTCTGTTGTCAACCAAGCAATGATCTTTTCTCTCAAAATAGCTTCACTTGTCCAAATTTCAAAATTTCCTTATGTAGAAGAAATATATAATTGTCCATCATACCTAAAGTAGCCATGACAGCAGCAAATACAATAATACCAACAGGCTGTACACGCAGCTTTCCAATCGGGTACTGGTATACATTAATGTTCTTCATTGACAAGTGTGTGAACCAGAGAATACCACCAGCCATCAAATCCAGCAAGGAATCAAGTGTTGAGGCTGCAATAGCTATTGAACCACTTCTTATAGTAGCATAGATCTACAATCCATTATATATCATTGCTTTTAAGTATCAGCAAAACACAAGGAATGGGGATACACTCAATAGTCTTAATGCATAAGCATGCAAATGCATGTTGATACCACACAAGACAAAATATATTAAAGGTCACAGCTGTTTATCTTTATATGGAAGGCAAAGAAAATTGGTGCATACCTTCAAGGCCAAGAGAACAATATTTGCATAGTTCGATATACGCATAGCAAATTCACTCTGCTTTTGCTCTGTCAAGTCTTTTTCTTCATCTATTTCATTCCCAAAGGTCATGGAATCGACCTCCTCAAAGGATTGTAGAGTAGCAAATTGTTTTTCATAATATTCTCTCTCACCTGTAGAATTACAATTGTTAACTACAAAAGAAACTAATTTTTCCTGCGTTGAAGTTCTCCCATTTATTAATAATTTGAGATATCCTAGGGACAAGCTTAAAAATCCTTTGACGCATTATATGCTTGTATCACAAATAAGCATGAAAATTTTCGACGTACTCATGTAGCTTATTTTAGTTTTTCTCACTAACAGAACTTCATATCCAGATTAGGGGAGGATCTACAGTGTTGGATTTTGAAAAACAGTCCCTTTAAGCCTTCAAATTAAGTTTTGTCCCCCCTCCCCCCGGCCTGATCCAATAATTATTGGGCCCATATCTGACTCGCGTCTCTCGCATTCCAAATGAGCTTTTCGCTATTGACCATCCGCTCTCAGGCCTCAGCTCTGATTCTCGTCTGTTGCTCCAACTCTCTTTGCTCTCAAACGATTTAACCTAGATACTATCCGTTCATGGCTCACTGACTCGCGAGAAGCAGAAAGGGCCAAAGGGGCGATTCAGAATTGTGCGCGAAGGCCACTCTGGCTCCAGACTCCAGTGCGCGAAGACATATCGACTGGGCGAGCACGAGCAGCACCAAAAGGTAAAATTCAAATTAATAGTTATTGGTTGTCGTTGTCGATTGCACAAAGGGGAAGGGCCACTGTCAAATATCCTTTATTTGTTTTCTATTACTTGGTTTATTGGTTATTTTCTTCCGGTAGAGAAAAAAGTGAGGCAAAATTGACTTCTCCAAAATCTAATGCGCAAGATTCATTAAGAAGATCATAATTCAACCAAAAGAAAATAACTATAGTTGTTGTCTACTTCCAATGTTTTGTGATTTATAAATTTCAAACTTCAATATCAGAGAGTTGCATCAGTTTTTGTTATAGGAAATGATGGCATAAGGAAGATTTGTCAAAGAAAAGGGTTAATTAGTTATCATTGATTTGAAATTGTGTTACGAAGAATTGTGGTTTAGTTAGATTTTTTCATAAAATTAGTGTATTGACAAACGTGCGTGTCGTGCGTGTCACGTGCGAGCACGTGACATGTTCGACATGGAACGTGTCGTGTCAACACGTGTTCACATGTTTAAACGTGTCAAAAACTTAAAAATCCGAACATGCACGTCTAAGATACGTGACATGTCTAGCACGCCGGGTTAGATGTGTTCATGTTTATATGTGTTTGACACGTGTCAACACTTGTAGCACGTATAAATGTCATCAAATTGAATTAGTTTTGATACCGAATTAATATCGACATATTGCATTTAAAATAAGATTTTAAATTTAAATATCATATTTAATATTTAATTTAGGTAGTGGTCAACCAGATCAAATCTTTTTTTTTTTCTGAGAGTGACATCAAATTCTTTAGACACGTCTTCACATATTCTGGCCTGCTCCTTTTTATTAAAAACCCTTGAATTTGTATAAGATATTACAAATATTGTCATTTAAGATTGCTTCTTTTCTTCAATTGTGTCATGTGATGTCCCGTCAGCTGAACCATCTATATGCTTGGAGTCCACTCGTGGCAGTTTTGGTTATATCGATAAAAATTGAGGATGTTAATAAACGTGTCAGACGTGCTACATGTGTACACGTGTTAGACGTGCGTGTTTAGTCGTGTCGAAATTATTTATATATTGATTACGTACGTTTAACAATACGGCACGTGTGACACGTGAACACGTCACGTACAAACACGTTTAGACACGAACACGTATTTGTGTCCGTGTTTACACGTGCATGTATACGTATCTAACACGTTTATCATTACTCTACTGGAAATGGGTGAAAAAGAGTGGACCCCCTAAAATCCATAAATCTGTGCGCTAGCTGCAGCGCATTAGAAGATCAACGCTCGATAAGTTAACTGATTGATTAACCGATTAGTTAATAGATAAGAATATATATTAAAATATTAATTTTTTTTATTTAGAACTCAATAAATTAATGAGTTAAAATTCGATAAATTATTATTATCCGATATTTAATCCGACCAAAATCCTACATCCCGTACTCTAATTTAAGTCTTTTGTCAAAATTTAAGTTTGAATATAGAATCTCCCAATTGACTCTTTGCATATAATAGTTGACTTTCACATGCCTTTCTCAATTTGGACACTAGGCCCACGACTTTCACATGCTTTTTTTTTTCTTTTTTCTTTTGTTATTAACTCATCATGATTCATACTATTATTATCACTTTTCCGTTCGCAAGATTTCGGTAATATTACAAAGTGCGTAGGGGGTTGATTCAAAAAAGGTAGAAATGTTAAGGCATATGTACGGCCTTTTTTTTTCAAAAAATAGAAAAAAATAGAGACATCACATTTTTACATTGAATAAACATCAACTGTAAATATTATAGACAGCACATTCTCCGCACAAACATCAATACAGAAACAAAAAAAAAACGAAATTTACCAACTGTAAAGGAAGTATTTAAAAAAAAAGAAAAAAAAAAGAAGCGGTCTTGGTTTTCAACATCAGCTGGAGAAGACTATTATCAAAGCAGAACAATGTAAAGAGCAAAAAATGCTAGGGAGTGTTTGGCAATCAATGGAATAGCAAAAAGTTGGAATAGAATAGCTATTCTGACGAATTAATTTGCCAAATGAATTTTAGACTAAGTAGATGAGTGCGGAATAGTGCTAATCTGGTATACCAACTTATAGGTGGAATACCGGATTAGCTCTCATCGGAATAGCGATTATTATTTGATTATTATGTATTATATTATTATATTATGATTATGATTAAGATTTAGTATTATTATATTATTATATTACATTTATGATTATAATTTATTATTATATTAATATTATGATTATTATTTATTATTATTATTATCATTATATTATTATTATTAAATTATTATTATCATTATTATTATTATATTATTGTTACCATTAGTATTATTATTATTATAAATATAATTTTAATATTATATTATTATATTATGAATATGAATATAATTACTTTATTATTTTATTATTATGATCAAGATTATTTATTATTATATTATTATATTATGATGATTATTATTATTATTACTTATTATTATTTTATTATGTATTATATTATTATATGTTGATTATAGTGATGATTAATTTATTATTATATTATTATAATTATAATTATTTATAATTATTTTTATGATTATGATTATATTTTTATTATTATATTATTATGATTATGATTATGGTTATATTATTTTTATCATGATTATGATTATGATTATGATTATTATATTATGATTATATTATTAAAATTATGATTATTTATTATTATTATATTATTATAATTATAATTATTTATAATTATTTTATGATTATGATTATATTTTTATTATTATATTATTATGATTATGATTATGATTATATTATTATGGTTATGACTATAATTATTATTATCATGATTATGATTATATTATTAAAATTATGATTACTTATTATTGTTATATTATTATAATTATGATTGTAATTATAATTTTTTATTATTATATTACTATATTATGATTATGTTTATATTTTTATTATATTGTTATTATAATATTATTATTTATTATGATTATTTTTTATTACTTTATTATTATTATTATCTTACTATTATGATTATTATTTTACTATTATTATTATTATCATCATCATTATTAGCATCATAATTATTCATATTTTAACTATTCTGAGTAACAACTGTCAAACGATATTTTCACTCTTCCGAATAGTCAAGAATACCACTCTTCTAAAAAAGTACTATTCTATCACTCTTTTAAAATTACCACTATTTTAAAGTTATTCCTTGATTTGCCAAACGGACCGTAGAGAATAGAGTCCTTGACATAAGAGCGCACTACCAAACAATAGATTTCAAACCAACACGGATCTTAAAACTAGACTTCAAGTTCCAAAATCAGACTCAGACTTTACCTAATGGAGTTCACGGAGCAACAGAGCCAGATTTTTCATAAAACAAAACAAAAAAAATAAAATAAAAGCAAAACAAAAGGCCATAAATACCGGAAGGAAGAACCACGAAATCGTCGACAAGCTGGAATGTAAATGCAGGGGAAAATAAAACATTAAAAAAAAGTAGGATGGCAGAGGCATGTACCATCGTCAAGGTCCTTGGCGAGGGACAGGTCCACGGAGGTCGGCTGCTCCGGGTCCACGAGGCGGCGAACCTTCTCTGGCAACCGGGCCACGAATTCCCCTCTCATTCCCCTCACTGAGTTGTTCCTCCACCGTGTCAGCAGCGGCGCCTTGATGCCTTCCTCCTTGCTCCCCTCCATTTCCGACGCCCCCAGCTCCTCTCAGTTCCAGGCTTACCCCTTTTGCGTCTTTTCTCTCCTCCTCTCGGCTCTCTCTTATCTTTAATTCTTGAGAGATCGAGAGGAGCAATTCAAAATTTTGGTGGGATGTGAAACGGTAGTGGGATGAATCATGAAAATGGAGGGAAACACGACAGAAACGGAAGTAAAGTGTATGAGATTGAGAGAGCGAAGAATGACGAAAGGAGGGCAGGCCTCGTTCAGTGCGTTTGTAACTTTGTATTATTGATTTATTTGCGCATTGCAATTTATGAGGGACCTTTTTTTGCATATGCCCCCCAAAAATGTTGTTGACCTGTTATATTGGTCTATTTTAAGTATGAGATGATGAGATAGATATAATTAGATTTCTTTTTTCAGCTGTTGTTTCCTCGAATCTCCACGCTGGGTGTGATTTGATTTAATAAATCAATAAAACCTACTTCTGGCTTGTGCTGTCATTTAAAAAAGTGGGGATCATTTGACAATGGGTTATTTTAAAAATCTTGATAATAGATTTTTAAATAAATACTAACTAATTTTAATAGAAAAAAAAATCTTATGAATATGTTCTTCTACTTATAGATTGATGGTGATTTAAATTTCATATAATTTCATTATCATTTGGTACTTCATCAAGAATTATCAAAATTTTATATAATTTACAACAGTTATAATTTGACAGACTTTGATGGACTATCAAACGATAATAAAATTTGAATTATCATTAATCTATGTGTAGAAAAACATATCTATAAGATTTTTTTTCTATTTTTTTAAATTTTTTTCATATTTATTTAAAAATTTATTATTAAAATTGTCAAGATAACCATTGTCAAAGTGATTCCTTCCCTTTAAAAAATTGCATATTTAAGCGCGTTTATGAATTGAGATCTTGCAACTCAAGCTGATTGATGAATTTGAGGTGAAAGTACCTAATTGCAATTGTTTTCTTTTTCTCCTATATGCAAATCTAAATTTTAACTCGAGTTTTGACCAGTTCCTTCACAGAAAAAAAAAACAATGGAAAAATAGTTAGACATCATCTTCAAGGGCCGGGCCGAGCTTTTCGAGGGCTGTGTCTGGGTCTACGAGAGGGTCGGATAATGACGGATTTGATAAGAATTTTTAGAGGATTTGATTCAAAGGACTTGATTTTTAAGGAATAAGTTTGATCTTTGAGAAGTCTAGTCTTTATCAAACCCTTCAGACTCTAAGGGCCAAGTAAGAGCAGGATAAGGGTCTAATATATAATTTTTTTGCTGAGTAAGTATTTTTTAATATTAATTTATATTTGTATAAAAATATTAAATTATATTTTTTTGTTTTGATATTTTATTTTAGTTTTTTCAGATTTTTAAGTGTAATTAATATATAATATAAAATATTAATGAAAGAGCTTAGGAAGGGCCGAATAAGGGTCAAATTTGATGAGGATCACGTTAGAAAGATTTATTTTTTAAAAAATGAGTCCGGCTCTTGAGAATTCCGACCTTTATTTTTAAAAAGAATCGAGCCGAACTTATAAAAACCAAGCTTTTTGAGAGATCGACCGGACCGGATTCAAAAAACAATTCCTTATAAATTATTTCTAGTAATGAATGTTATGCGCGCAAATTTGATATCAACGTTTATTGCTGCGAATATAGCAGATAGAGACAGAAAAATAAGCTGACCGATTTTCACACGATAAAAAACACAAAACCAACTGCAACCCGCAATTGTGAAATTACATTTTTCAAATGGAAGTAAGACCTATTATTTTAATTTGCACTGTTGAATTAAAATAACTAAATAAAAATTGTTTGAAATAAAACCTTTCAAAATTTCAATTGTACCGATTTAGTCCATCTATTGCGAAGGCTTTCCTCACGACGGTCAAGTCCCTTTTTTTTATTAAAAGTACCGAGGATGTTATTGTTGAGCTAGACGAGGGAATGGAAACATCAGTCTGATATATTTTAATCGAACGATCCGAATTAAAATAATTAAAGAAAAACTTATTTTTTATTTAAAATAATAGCAGATACGGATACAATATTATATATGAAGATTTTATGATCTTGTTTATGACATACAACAATGCAAAGTTGCAAACCAATTCATTCGGTGAAGTATTTCCACGAAAAAGCAGAAAAGGTCATTGACTTTGATTTTTCTATTCCTGTGTTTTCGATTCTACTTTTTTGGATGACAAAATCTGCTGCTCTTAAAATTTGCAAGCAAGATCTTACTTCTAAAATTTACACAACTGCTCTTTAATATTTTTCAACCGATCAATTAATAAAGCAGGACCCTACTCGGCTCACCGAAGAGCAATAAAATTTCCTTTTGTGTAGTGCCTCGTCTCAGGATTAGGGCTGCAAACGAATCGAACACGAACGAACTAATGTGTGTTCGAGTTTGATTTGAAACCTATTTCGAACTAGTTTGATTCGAAATAGATAGACAGTTTCAAACTCAAATCATAGTTCGAAGTTCGATTCGTTAAAAGTTCGAACTGTTCGGTTCGATTCGTTAATAGTTCGAAATAGAATTATTAGGTGAACAAATTTTAAAATTCATATCAAAATAACAAAATCAAATATAAAAATGTCAATTTAATATAAATTCATTCAAAACTAAAAGTTCATTCAACAAAAATTAATAAATTTTATATAAATTCATACTACTCAAAGTCTCAAACAATCAAATAATTAATACAAATTCAAACAAAAATAGTTCGCGAACACATTTCGAACGAACTCACCATGGTTTGAGTTTGATTCGATATAATTTCGAATCGAATCAGTTTGATTTGAAATTAATTTCGAACTAGAATCGAACGAACTTTTTTCGAACTTTTTTCCGAATCGAACACGAACGAACTACGAACTTCGAATATTTCTTGCAGCCCTACTCAGGATCTCTAATAAGTAATAATCAAATTCTTGTTCCGAGGCTATTAAATATCACGATGTGATATACCATGATTTCTGTGGGTGAACCGTGAACCAGTGTTGTAAAAAATATTATGTGCTTGACGGACGGACAATATACCATCAAACGATTAATCTTTATACGATCAATTAAACAGATTTTTGAGGATACTTCAACATTTGTTATTATATACATATTTATTTACATCTAAAATATACTATTCATTCATAATATTATATTAATAATTATAGTCACTGAAATGAAAGTTATAGTAAATAATTTAAAAGTCATAATATGATATTTCATGATTCATTACTTTAATACATCTAATACACTCAATACATATATTACTTACAATCAGACTAGAATACTATATATATATGATGCAAACTCCATATTCTTTGTATTTTATTATAACAGTAATTAATTATATAAAATATTCAAAATAAAAATATTTATACATAATTCAACGAATACTTTTAGATGTTTTGGTTTATAAAGTTATGATGCTATGATTAGAGAAATAAAATTAAATAACTAAAATCAATGAAGCTGAAAATATAAAATAAATAAATAATTATAATATTAAAAAATAATTCAAGGTAAGCTAAGTATCTTTGGCGTGATATTTGAAATAAAATCTTAATCTTATTTTTTTTAACATAATATGAAAAATATGAAATAATTTTGATCTTTTAACTTTTTCGAGACTTGGATGTTATCTATCTATTTTTTTGTTTGATTTTGAGGAAAAAATAACAAAGAATGAGATCACAGATCTTTAAAAAAATGGAGACTAGAGAGATTAATTCGAAGAAGAAAACTTATAATAATGGTTCTGTAATTTCTTCGAGAGATGAGTTTAATGAGTTATATAGTTATTTTAACATAACACTTATTAAATTTGATAATAAATTATGAATTAAAAAAAAGTTTGTGCAGCATTAAACGGAAAAAAAATAGATGATTAAACGGAAAGTTAATCGATTAATAAGGAAAATCAACCGATTATTCGTTCGAGACCGTAAAATCCTCTCATTCTGTTGTATGTGATGGTTTACTGATAATCGACCGAATATTCTTTCTATACGACACTGCCGTGAACAATATGCATGTACAAAAATAGGCACAGAGCTTGTAATTAAGTTGTAATACCAATATCTATGTTTCTTAAAATACAAATAGGCACAGCGCTCAAGATGTAACACTAATGTTTTATTTCCCTTATGAAAAAATATTACTATATTAGGGCCTGTTCGGCGCTTGGGAAAAGAGTTGGGAAAAAAAATTGAGTCACACCTAATGTTTTATTTCCCTTATGAACAGTAAAAATTAGTTCAAATGTCATATCCATACTCATTTGTAGCGGAACATGCCCTAATATAGTAATATCTGTTTTCTTACGGTAATTGCTCGCATTGCAATTGTAATATTTCTTCGGTATTTTTCTGTACTGTAAGTCTGTAACTACCATAATAAAAGCATATATATTATAATGACAAAGGAATCATGGTAGTTTGGTACTTTTCGCTAATTTTTTTTATAGAAGAATTAGGTACTTTTTGCTATTATAGTGTATTATCGTTCTACTATCATCGTGTAATGCATCAGTGCGCCGCAGCACCGGTATGACCATAATGCATTCCTAGGGTGGATAAAATGGAAGCCTAAACTATCCAGCATAAAAAGTTGTTTAATAGAGAGGAAATAAGTCATGCGTTATATGATAGAAAGACCCATCAAGCCATGTCGAGGAAGCTTCAATGTAACTTCTTTTATTTATTTTTTAATCAGATGCAATATGATTATAGATGTGTAAAGGCGATAAATATTTTAAGCATCCTAGTAATACCACCTCAAGTGTGTTTCCATTAATTCAATTTTATATTTATTTATTTTTATTATGATTGCATATCTTCTATTTTTCATGCATGTTTACAACAGATACATTCAAAAATTCTATTTATTTTTCAAAATTCCACAAATATAAACATATTTGATATCTATACTATATTATAAATAGCATATGTACTAGATCCTCCATTAATATTGTGGTAGTTAAAAAATGATAAAAATACTCATATTTCAATTTATAATTGAAATTAATTGATTTCACAAAAAAGATGGTTCAGATTTTGGTCAAAATCATTTTTTCTCTCTATTTCGTTTGCTATTTATTTTAACATGCATTAATAGAGGGTCTAAAAAGAAGTTGTATATCAAATAAATTAAATATCAAATAAATTAAACATCAATTATTATTAAGTTTTATAGTAAAAAATATAAACTACCTATTGTATAACTTTACTAAAAAAAGAAAATGATTATATTTTACAAATTATCTATTTATTAAATAATAAATTATTTTATTTAAAAATTTAGGAGTCTTTATAATAAATTTAAAAATAAATTATATTTAAATAAAATATATTATTTATTTATAATAAAATTAATGCTAAATATAATTATTTTAAACTTAAAGAAGATTCTGCGTATAGGGTTGTTTTTCAGTTTACAAAATAGCGGTTACAATGACACAAACTTTTAAATTTTAAAATTTCCAAACTCATTTTTTATTTCTTATTCAAAATAAATATGCAAATATTACCGATTTATTTCCAAACTATTTATTTTATTCATTTTTATGAGAGATACATGTATTTAAAATTTTATAATTTTCCTGTCAGTGGTAAAAAAAAATAAACAAACTAGTTAGCTGTGATAAATTTATTTTAATATTTTCTTTTACTTTTGACATTTTGATCTAGAAAAAACTGAAATTGAAGACTTACAAAAATTTTACGTGAATATATCTCCCAATAAAAAATACGATCAACTGGAAATTTTATTGTAATAATTCGCGTGGATATATCTATAAACAGCGGATCTAGCATAAACAGTGATGAATCTCACCTCTTTATGAAAAGTTATAAGTCCCATAAAAAATATTTGCCAAGAAACAAATCTGGAAACCAATGGAAGATATATCTCTGGCTGGAAATTACAAAAACTTGTGATTTTCTATTGTGGCCTTTTATTTATTATATATTATAAATTTGAAAGCATAACATTTTATATTAACTTAATCATTGGTGTTGTACCGTTAGGCACACTTACTCGTTATCACATTTGTAAATCACAATGATGAAGTCAGGGTGTTTGAAAATTTGAGGGCTAGATACTCATTCTTTTATTAAAAAAAAAAATCAGGATGTTAACACTTGACATCCGGATTTGCATCTACAGAGCACACCAACACGGTGCAGCACGGCATCAATCTCGATGTAAATCAGAGGGACCATATGATGTTGCAGTTTTGTCCTGTATTTTTTTCTTCTTGATATAAATTGTACAAGAAAATGAATGCACTTCCATATTTGACGAAAGTTGCTCATTTTATCCTCATCTTTTTAAAAATATTAAATTACTGTTAAAGTTATGATATGAATCTATAAATAAATATTATTGACATTCATTAAATATTTCTTTCTTCGATGGATACCATTTCGATCATATCATATCATATCAGTTCAACCAGATAAAAAGTACTGATCTATATAGTATGAACATTTGGAATAATGCCGTGTCCATGTCTGACACGTGCTCAATACGATTACTTGCACGGCATGCTTAAGCATGATCAACTAGATCTGAAAACACAATCTCACACATGACACGTCATTAACACACATTGGACACGTCTAAAATGATCTAAATACCACAGAAAGACACTTTGTGTCATCACCACATCGAATCCAAAAGCTTCACATAGAGAGGCATGAGTTCAACAAAAGCTGCAACCACCAGACTAATTATTTGTCTCTTTCTTAATTTAATATTATATATTAGACCAAATAAAATCACTAACATTTTAGATTACCCAACAACCTACGTAACTAAAAAATAAAATGTAAATAAGTATATGTCTATACGTATTATTTTTTATTATTTTCCAGCATAGATATATTTTTTTAATTTAATATTTATATTCTTATAATTATAAAATCACTAACATCTAAGTGAGTGTTGTATTCATGTTTCTTGGAAAATATTATATATCGTGTTGTATTAATACATACTACATATTGAGCCCCTCTGGTCCGTCCCTAACGCTGTGCTCCGAGTTGATTAGGGAGGGTGACACAGTGGAAAAGAGAGGAAGGGAAATGATGAAGATGAATTGTTACAGAGTTTTTACTGTAGCATAGAAAACAGAGTGAATGGATGAAAGAGAGGGAACTTCTTCTATGGAGTTTTTGCAAAAATATTCACCCCCAATTTGAGATGTAAATATGTTCACCACTCCATCCCTTCCATCTTTTACCTTTCCATTTTATTCCATTCTTTAAATTTTCAAGTCTAAGATGTGCCCCCCCCCCCTCTTTTGGGGTGCGGTTCTCAATTTTCTCCTTGAAGAGGTGCTCACAGTCCCAGACTTGTTTGATGTTGATCAGTTGTGGCAAACTTTTAGTCTTACATGTCACAGCTTCAATCTGGGCTGCTACGCAGAGGGGAATAATTTTTCTGGTCTTATGTCTTGACTATTGACCGGAAAGTGAAGTTATTAAACAAGAAAAAATAGCTGTTTTCTTAGATAACAGTGTAAGCCTAAACTAGCGCAAAAAGTTAGTTGTTTAAATTGAGAAAAAGGACTAATTATTATTTTTTATTTTCTTATTGATGTAATCATTTTTATCGAATGAAATTAGTTGCCTAAGTCATTTCATGTTAGAAAAAAACTCATCGAGTCATGCGGAGGAAGCTTCATTGTAAACTTCTTTTATTTTTTTTATTTAGATGCAATCGGATTATAGATATATGAAGGCATTAAAGATTTTAAGCCTCCTAGTAATACCACCGCAAGTATGTCTCCACTAATTCAATTTTGAGGAGTGTTCAGATATTTTAATTTTTTTGTGCGACATTATGTTTCCACTTTTAAAATTTTTAATAATTGAAAATTGAAATATCAAAATAAATTGTTAGATTTGATCTATAATATTTTTTCTTACACATAAAAATATTTATATTTTTCACTTTCATGTTATGTAAATCAATAAGTTATAAAATCAATGTAAAAAAAATCATAGTAATGTATTTTTTACTAGCTCTTGACGTCATATAAAATCTATACTATTATATAAAACATATAAGAATTGGAGAGTCTATTTTTTGTCATGATATTTTTTTAGTATACCCATTTTATCCCTCAATTAGACGGATAACATCTATTTTTGGTTGATCGAACGTATGTAATCGCATCCATTGATCCCCTCTTTCTCTCCATTTATTTCCTATCTATACTATTATTTTCATTTTATGCACATGATTTACAAATTAGAATACTCAATATCTTTCTATTTATGTTATGATATAAAAATTTGATTTAAGGCTTAAAATATACGCTATAATTAGCAACCTTATACATGTTTGGTAAGAAATTAATGGTGATAATATATGCTGGAATAATTTGATGATTTATAATTTAATATTAGATCAATGTGAATTTTTATTATCTTATAATGTTTTCATATTTAAATAAAAGAGTCCACAGCAACGCGTGAGTATATTGCTAGTAATAATTAAAATGTCATAATTTTTAATTTACATATAAATAAAATGACCTAGATCAAATTTAACAGTTTTATTTTGAAATTTGAAAAGTCAAGACATGATTGGGGCAAAAAATTAATGCATTTCCACCCTCCTCTTTAATTTTTTATTTATTTGTCTACCATGAGTGCATATCTTCTATTTTTCATTCATATTTACAACAGATACATTCAAAAATTCTATTCCTTTACAAACCGCGTCTTATTTTCCTGAAATATTTGTTTACTAAAACAATAATACATTTACTATACAAATAAGAATGTTATATCATATACTCTAAAAGTTTTGAAATTTGACGAGGATACAAATTATTAACTGACATTTTTTTCCCACTTTGGCAACCACAATATTAAGATTTGGCTTATCACACGTATAATTCATTTTTTTTAAAAGATCCCTACATATATAATACTTCTCGAATACTAAATATTTTAAAACTAGTACGAATTAAAGTTATCAATCAAGAAAATCCACGAGCTTAATATAATAATCATCTGATTGGTTATATAGAATGAAAAATGTAGCCGATTTTATCTAATTCGATATAAAAATATAATCATCTGATAGTTTAACAGGGAGATGTAAAAAAAGTATAATAACATTTCAACTTGGTTTTAAGGGTTAGCAATTCATTAATGGGAAACTTCGTTTGTCGATTCATATATATATATATATATATATATATATATATAGAGTGAGGCTATGGTGCTTCGCGAAGCACAAAACCTCCCGTGCTTCGCGTCCGTATCTCGAATTTGAAAGTTCATACGCCCGATCCAAACCGTTGAACATGATCTTCATATTGAACTATCTTTGGAGATCAAAATTTATATTTTTTTGAATTTTTTTGCTATTTTTTAGATGGGTACAAAATCGCTAGTTTTGGATGGTGCAGAAATCGTTAGATCAGCAAATTTTATACTCATTTAAAAAATAGCAAAAAAATTCAAAAAAATATAAAATTTGATCTCCAAAGATATTTCAATATGAAGATCATGTTCAACGGTTTGGATCGAGCGTATGAACTTTCAAATTCGAGATACAGACGCGAAGCACGGGAGGTTTTGTGCTTCGCGAAGCACCATAGCCTCACTATATATATATATATATATATATATATATATATATATATATATATATATAGAGTGATGCTATGGTGCTTCGCGAAGCAAAAAAAAATTTGTGCTTCGCGTCCGTATCTCGAATTTCAAAGTTCAAACGGCCAATCCAAACCGTTGAACATCATCTTCATATTGAAATATCCTTGGAGATCAAATTTTATATTTGTTTGAACTTTTTTGCTATTTTTTAAATGGGTACAAAGTTTGTTGATCTAAAGATTTCTGCACCATCCAAAACTAGCGACTTTGTACCCATCTAAAAAATATCAAAAAAATTCAAAAAAATATAAAATTTGATCTCCAAGGATATTTCAATATGAAGATGATGTTCAACGGTTTGGATCGGCCGTTTGAACTTTTAAATTCGAGATACGGACGCGAAGCACAAATTTTTTTTTGCTTCGCGAAGCACCATAGCATCACTCTATATATATATATATATATATATATATATATATATATAAACCCATATATAATATACTGAATCCAATTTCTGCAATTTTGTATGCACATGTTGACATAGATTACGTGCAAATAATTTATTATATATTACTTCAAGCTGAAGAACAATGAATTTTGTTCGACGCCATTCGGAGTCAAACCCTTAATTCATTATTTAATTCTATTGGTCCAACTACAATGCAAATAAATACGACAATCTTATTTATTATTATTTTCCGGAGTTGTATTTTATTCCTGCATGTATAATTAACGAGTGATTAATAAAGGCAGGATTGCAAACGAAATTGAAGATACCAATTAACAGGGTGGATGTAAGATTTTAGTTAGGGGTCAATAATCAGATTTAATAGTTTATCGGTTCAAATTTATTAATTAAATGAGTATTAAATAAAAATTATTAAAATAATATTTTTTATATATTAAAAATAAAAAAAATAAAAGCCAAAATAATAAATAATCATAGATATGAAAAAAAAATCTCTAATGAGACTTTATATTTTAAAATTTTTGTATAATTATTTTTATTTTTCATGATATTAATTTTTTTAATAAAAAATAATCAGATGATTCATGAAGATTACAAATTTAATTCATAGAGATCAGATTAATAAAACCTTACCCTAAAAATATTGTTTTTAAAATTCAGTCAAACTGAACCGTGGGAACTTTGCATCCGCCCCTTGCCAATTATGACTTCCCGTTCTTGATTCATGAACTGAATACGCAAGAATCTGTTGATGGGTCAACATTTTCTTCCTGTCCTTTTGTTTATTACATTTACCAACTTTCAAATAATTGAATGATTCAAATATTCAATATATTATATATACCTATGTTTTTAAAATGTAGAAGGGTCAAACTCAAACCTCTCCATCTATTAGCACACATTTTTTTCCCTCTCTTTTAGTTAAATTTGTGGGCACACATATATTTCATCTGTATATATATATGTTCAAATTAAAGTTTAAATTCAATTACAAGTTAAGGATGAAAAATTAATATGTAAAATTTAAAAGCAAAATGACTGTTATCACTCGCATTAAATCTTAGTCCACATCGATGGCACAAATTACTAGGGCCGTAAACAAGCCGAGTTGAGACAAACTCGAACTCGGCTCACACATTTTTCAAATTGGCTGGAGCAAGCCACGCGATATACTTTCGAGCTGAAAAATTCTGACTCGAACTCAACTCACAGAAACTCGAGTTAAGCTCGCAGCTCGCAATGAGTATAAAATACTAATAGAAGTAGGCCTGATAAGTAACAGTTAGCCACATTAGGGGTGTGTTTGGCACTTAGAAAAATAGCTAAAAGTTGGAATAGAATAACTATTCTGATGAATTATTTTAGAAGAGTGCGAAAGAGTTCTAATCCGGTATATCAAGTTATAGGTGATATACTGGATTAACTTTCGTTGGAATAGCGATTATTGTTCGATTATGTTATATTATATTATATTATTATATTATATTATGATTATGATTTATTATTATATTATTATTATTATTATGATTTATTATTATTATATTAATATTATGATGATTATTATTATATTATATTATTATAATAATTATTGTTATTATTATATTAACATTACTATTAGTATTATGATTTATTATTGTTATTAAATTACTGTTAAAATTATGAGTTACGAGTCATAATTACCAATGAATAGAAATAGAAACCTTTTTGTCATCGCCATTAATTCCTGATCCTGAAAATCCAACTTCATTTAATTCTTAACCCAGAAATCGTCATCGTTTATAGTATTTTACAGTACAAAAATGTTGCGCGTTTATTATTTTGAGCCCCATGATTCTAAATAGTGGTCGTCTTCTTTTTTCTTGACCATCTCTTTAACATTCACACTTCGCTGCCCGCTATTTTTTTGTAGAGTATTTTACTGCCCACTATTTTTTTGTAGAGTATTTTAGAGGGTATTCATTCCGAAAAAGAACAAAGTTATGATCCTCAAATTTGATAAATGACAATGCTCTCGATGTCACGGCGCGCTACAATAAGTCCCGAGTAGTTGAAACAAAATTACATAAACACCACCAACTAGTAATGCACCCAAAACCTCTTAAGACTAAAAGTTGAAGATTTTGTTGTGCAGAACTGGTATTGGTATAAACTGATTCAGCGGGTACAATACTAGTGCAGTAAGTATCAACTATTAAAAACAACCACAAACAATACGAGAAATTAGAAATAAAACCGACTAATGCATACAACCAACCAACCACAATAAAGTAAGAGATGTTATTATGAGATAGATCGAGTCGAACAAACACACAAGAGCGTACACAAGAGATAAAAATGATTCGACTGAGCCTACTCCACTAGAAGACAAACAACTAATAAACTTATTATAAATTAAGGAGATTATAAAAGCATTTTAATTACTAAAATAAATAATCACTCTCTATTTTTTTTATTCTCTCCTTTCATTGTTTTTTGTTTAAAGTATATAAAAAAATAAACCTATGAATTTATTGTAGTACTAACTTTTCAGCAACCTCCACCAAAAGAGATGGTCAAGGAATAAATAAGAGTTCAAGAGTAAAAATGATATGGGTCAAGGTTGAATTTGGCTCTAAAAACCCAACAAATTTGAGGCAAAATTGCAATACTAAGCTGCGAAACTTAATATGAGGAGGGACTTAATTGAAAGAGAGAAGTGAAGAACCAAGAGAAAAAATTATGACGAAGATTAATTGTATTGCTTGACTTGATATTACATGGAGTATAAATAGTCTATTTATAATAAAAAGAATTTTTTTAAAGACATCACGATATAAATAAACTGTTTCTAAAATATCTCATGTAACAAATACGAAAAATCTTCTTTCTAAAATATCTCATATAAACTATTTCTTTACAACAACCCGTCAAATCAGTCTTGTAATAAACGAGAGACGAGAGACGAGAGACATATCTTGTCAACACAAACTGCTCTTTTTTTTAGTGTTGATGACTTGATGTAGTTTTGTTCTTTAGGGAAAAAAATGACAAGACGGACCAACAGATCGTGTGGCAGGCAAATAATTTTGGCTGGTTCCATCTATTTTAATATTTTTTATGGGATTCTAAAAAATAAATGAAACTTGGTACGATCCTTATTATTATCAAATATCAAGTCAAGAACTATACATGTTATTGGTTTCGGTTACGTACTATAACTTGACTTGATCCAGTTGTTTTTCTTACGTTTAAGAACAAATCTAGTATATATGAACTCAATGGATGGATCATATCCCACACTGATGCCAGTAGTGACGATTGGATGGAAATAACTGGTCCCAGTCCCACCCACCTTGCCGAATGCCGATCTGGTTCGTCAAACAAACAATTTGTTAGATATCAAACAAACAGTTCTTCTTATTAGTAAAAAAATTACAAATCAAACTTTCAGCGGATTGGATTTTTGCACTCTATATGAGAAACTTTTAATGTCAGATGAAATACGGAAATTATGACTTCTGAGCACGAGTAGAAGAGAAAGAGATTGAGTGGAAAGAATGACACTATTATTCAGGGGAGAACCAAGGAATGAAAGAAGAGAGAAATATTGTTTGTTATTTTCTCTTTTCTTTATAGTATACTATAGATGAATAAATATAAAATGTCTCAAGTTTTGTCTCTTAATATCTTGATATGTTGACGGTAGATAAATGTGCCGAATAAAGTTTTAATAAAAAGTTGTAAATACAAATTTTTATTAGTAATTTTACTATGTAAATTTTTTTACAAGTAACAAATATTTTCTAACCTAATTGCCCGCACGTAAATTTTTATCAGTAAATTAATTATCCAAATTTTTACTAGCAATAATATTCCCTTACCGAATTGCCCGCATGTATTTTTTCATCAGTAAATTAATTATGTAAATTTTTACCAGCAATAATATTCCCTGACCGAACTGCCCGCAACAAATCTTTACCATCTTAAATTTTTTAACATAACAATCATATAAAATTTAGTACATTTTTTACTAAAATTTAATACATCAATAACTTGAGAGAAAAACTGAGGGCGTTATATCACTACTCATTATAAGTAGTCATAGACTCATAGTATATGTTCTTTCTATATTGCATAACTTGCGTACAATTATTAACATTATTAAAAACGTTATCGATTTAATGAAATATGTGAAATACTTATATATGCTCTCTTAATGAAAATGACAATTTTAAAAACATCTAAATATAATTATTTTTATACTATCTTCAAATATAATAAATTTACAATTAATTATTTAACAAACAACGGGCTGACTCATCGATTCGATTAATCATTCAACCAATGGATAATTGACACGAAGGATTCTTGAGCTAATATGCAGTTACCTTATGATTAACATCGAATAGGGCTCTTTCGTTTGGGGATCGGGGCTACGTTCGCAGCCCTCGAACTAATTTTGGAGTTCGCAGCTTTTTCGAGCTGTTGATTTTGTATCGTGATTCGTAATAGTCATTAAAAATATGAATTTCAAAAATAGAATATATTAAAAATTTGAATCTCGATGCAAAATCATTGGTTCAAGAAGGCTGTGAACTCAAAAATTGATTTGAAGGACTGATCCTTTGGTGGATCATTAATTATGTGCTCTTATTTATTCATTTGCATAGTTTGCTAGAAATTTCAAGACGGGAAGATATCACTTAATAATGGTTATTTTTCAATCTTAACTATAGAATTTCGAATGAATTTGAAAAGAATTCTGAAAATAAAAGATATTATAATATATCTTGAACTTATAAATTGATACTGATTTAAATATTATACACTTTATACATTATTTGATATTACATCAAAACCACTAAATTTTATATATTTTGTAATAGTTACATGAGTCTTTGATGGACGAGCAGTTCTTCAATGAGGATCTAATTTTGAATCGTTGGATATTTATTTTTTTCAATCGGATGGCCGAAAACTATTTGGAGCCGGTAACCTGAAGCAACCGGTTACTAGAGGACCAACAGTCGGTCACCAAATAATGAGAAAAGCATTTTCGTATTTCTGTCCATCAAGTCGTAGATCCTTTGCTCAAGCTCTCCATTTTGATAATATGTATCTTTCCTTAAAGTGCTCACGTCTTAACCAATCGACTTCTTTTCTCCTTCCTCCTCCCCATCCTACACTAGGTTTTTCTTTGCTTCTCTCATCCAACTTTTTTATCTCCATCTCTTGGCTTTTGTTTCTCCTCTCTTAGCGCCACCTACTTTGACACAAAAGCCGAGATATGGGTCCATGCTGGAAAACTTCCCTTCATGTGATTTTTTTTTCCATTGCGTTGATGTTGATGTAACACATATGATGAAGTTCAAGCTATAAATTGTATACCCTGATACATGATTTTTGTCATTTTCTTCCTCTTCCGTTCATAGATATCAAATACTGGAAAACAATTGTCTGATCACAAGTAAAATTGCTCTTAGTCTACACTTAAAAGTTTATTTACGGGATTTTTTTTCCTTTTAATTGATGATCAGTTTAGTTTTACATGTATATTGAGGTTCAATTTTTTTCTCACTCAAAGAAAGGTTTGGACTAAAATGAAGTTTTCTTTTCTAATTTTGTTTTCAATTTCACTTAATATTAGTGCTCCCTACTAGAAAATTTGACATAAGCCTGCATAGCTAATGTTATTTATGTGCAAATATTGAAAAAAAAACGCAAATAAAAATTCTGATCATGCACACAATAAATAATTGTACTTAGCACGCAAAATGAAATCTGACCACGCACGCTGATGAAAATTTCTATCCAATTCTTTTTTTGTTACTTAAATATATTCATGGAGGCATCCCAATTTAAATCTAATGACAAAAAATCACACACAGCCTTAAAAATATTTAAAAATGGAAGAAATTTCCTAAAAATATATAAAAATAATAAAATTAGAGTTAGTGATGGAAATCAACTAACTACTAATTTTGATGACAAAGAAAATTATCGTTGAGTTTCAAAATTTTACAAAGAATTATATAACTTTTTTTATCATATTTCATTTTCATTTTATTACCATTTAAGTTTATTTTACGATCCAATGCGCATGTCCTCTCAAAAAATATTTTGATTCCTTATGCATATGCCAATTTATTTTAACCTGAATGTATTTAGTTCTTTTTTATTATTAATTCTTGAATTTAATAACAAAAATAATTTGATTTCCGTATGCATATGTCAATCTTTGAATTGCTAATTGAAAACATGATGGTTAATTGCAAACATCCATAATTTGTTATTAAACATTTGTGCACGATTGATCAAATTATTTTTTTTCGTTGCTTAGTTTCTATGTTTTTTCCCCTTAAGCACACAAGTGTGTGTGTGTGTATATATATATATTCTTAAACTAATTCCATATTAATTAATATTTCATAATATCACTTAATATAAATTAATCTTATAAAATAGCACTAATTTGTAAACTATTTATCTATTATTTTATTGACTTATTGTTATAATGCTCTAAGTATTTAGATCAAATTCCACTTCTCACATGCAAAGGGATGTGTTGGACTCACATCCTAGAGAGTAACCATTCACTTGCAAAAGAGAAGTTTAATTTATAGACTTAAAGAGTAGATATTGAGACTTGATATGATGAATATAGGGACTTAAATATAATTATGGAGACAAATAGAGTAGCTATACAACTGATAGTCATGGTACTGTTAAAAAAAAACTTCTATATAACTTTTGTGCCAAAATATTTGAAGCCCATCTTTCTAGTGTCCATCAAGAATTTATTTTATACTACTACGAAAGATATTTATTAAACTGAAAGTCTCATATGTTAATTCTAAACAATTATCTATTATAATGAAATACTAAAACTGAAAGTCTCATGTCCATCAAGAATTTATTTTATACAGTCAAAGGTGTATCAACAAAAAATTGTATATATATGTAAAACCTAAAAGATGTTCTATCAAATAGAAGCTTTTTATTTGTTCAAATGATAAAGAAAAATATTAGCTAATCAAATATTGAAAGAATGATATAGAAAACAAAAGAAGAGAGTAAAATATATGTGCTTAGTGATCACTTGCTCTTGCAAGTCATAAGTAATAATTATTTCTTTAAAATTTTATTGTTATAATTGATATATATATATATTAATATAGATTTATAATATATTAATATATATATTTGGACTATAGTATTATGCATAGCACATATTTGCGTCATGCGCTATGGATCGGTTCTTTGTTTTCAAAATCTAAATGGTTGATACAAACTGCTCAAAATGATTTCCATACGAATATATAGTTATAGATCAAAATTTATATTTTTTTAGAATGTTTTCACCATTTTTTAGATGGTTAGAAAATTATTTTTTTTGAATGACTCATAATAATTAAATCAAGCTATTTTCTAACTATTATAAAAAAATAGTTAAAAAATCTAAAAAATATAAAATGTAGTCTATATCTAGATATTTATATAAAATTTATTTTGAGCAATTTAAATCGACCATTTAGACTTTAAAAATAAAAAACTATATAACACGAAAATGATCCGTACTATACATAACATCATAGCCCGACTGATATTTGCTGATACGTGAAATATTTAAAGATCAACCCATAGCGGACTTCTCTCAAAGCTAAATTCAAATTGTGTATATCCGCATCATTCCCACTTCAGCAAAACTTTTGATCCTGTGCTTGCGATGCCTTTTCAAAAGTAACTTATGGTACATGTAAATTAATGTTGTTAAGTTCGACTATGAACGAAGTTTGAGACTTCATAGAACCTTCAGTTAAAAACTATTTGATGCAAGAACACTATTTTGCAATTAGTGAACAAGATGTATATATTTTTCGTCCTGTTGCAACAACTGGAAAGGTATTAATTATTAAATGATACACAATATCTTCTTCTTGCTTTCATATTAATATAAGGTTATTTTCTAATATACCTCTCAACTTGTTTTAATTTTCTTATTTCTTTTCTAACTCTTCAAAATCTTCTTCTTGCTATCCGACTCTTATAAATCGTTCTTATTTGTCCACCTAATTATTACAACACACTTAATTATAAGAGGTTATATATAATATATCAAATCAAAAATTTGGGCTTGGCCTTGAAAACAGCCCATTTTATCAGGATTCGAACTGATCCAACTCTATCATGTGCAAAGCTGACAGCCTGAAACAGCAACACCTAATCTTACTCGTTACTACAATCCCATGGTGGCTCCGGGCCTCCGACTTTCACTAGACAACAAGGGCACTGACAACTCCCGTGTGACATGTCCAACTGTCTAATCTTACTTAGAAGAATCAAAACTCTGAAAGAAGCTTATTTAGTGAAAATTACCTGGAATAACCTGAAACATGAGCTTCGCTAACTACTTGGATAAATCATACAAGAGACCAGGCAAACAGGAGTTAACACACCAAATTGTACCAACTCGAATACTCGATTGATTTCATGACCAACTGATGTGGTGACTGAAAGAACCTGCCACTCAGGAAATCTGGTTCAGGAACCAAGCAGGATCTATAGGACGACCACAATACATATATACAATTAAGCTTACATAAAAAAAATTATATACTAATATACTATAGTGATGAACCTACAGTCTAGATCCATTTGAAAACAATTTACGTTGATCGGTTAGCCCTACAGGCCATGTGCTTCCCAACATAAAGCAAAACTTCATTTCAGCAACGATGAGCCAGAATTTCATTATTGCAGAGCTCTACCAAAGATCTATATTTCTTAGAATGAAACAAGAATTTGAATATACGGAATATACCTTCCTTCACCAACTTACTAGTTTTAATGTTACAAAAATCAGAAGATAGCAAAGTGCTCCAAATCTCTAACTCTCTCGCTCTCTTTTGTTATCCCTCTCATCTCACCTCACTAACTACCCAAGTGACCTATAACTAACAGTTATGGCATGAGAATAATGCAATGTACTGCTAGTGCGTAAGGGATAATGTACACACTATACATGGCTTCAATATCCAACTAAAAAGTTACTGCAAAAAATTGCATACATCAATATATAAAAAAGATAAGACAATTATTCTAATTCTAAGGAATATTATTGTTGGCAAGCTCGCTGGATGGGAGGAGGAGAGCTAATCTCTGTTTGTATCTCCTTATCCTCAGTAACCTTTCTTTCGTTAACCTGAATAATGAATATCAAACATCATGAGCCGTGCAAATATAGTGCCAAAAATAGGACAGGCTGACATTGCATATTTCATTTGGTAATGGGTCCATATACGAGTACATTGCATACAACGATTCTGTACCTACCGGCCAAACAAACCAACTGTGCAAACCTTTACTGCTTTACCAACTTCTTTAAGCCCTCTTTTCCATTCATTTTTTTTGGACTGCCTAATACTTCCTTTGCAACATTCAGGGTAATTTCAGCCAAATGGGTTAAATTCAAAGGGAAAAATTGGATATTGAGCATTCCATGGAGGAAAAATGACTAAATTTGAAATTACGAACGTTGAAACAAACACCTAGAAACTACGACAATTTTGAAAGAATGCAGTCCTTGGGGTCAAGAGCCAACAATTTCAAAACAATTGCAAGTTCTTTTTAGATGACTTAAATGCAATAGAGAGACTTGCTTAGCACGAATCCGTTTGGCACGCTTTATGTGCTCCCTCAATAGAGAATGTGTTGTGAATGGCTCCTCAGCTGCTCCATCCTGAATCAAAACATAAAAAGTTGCTGTTTCAAATGATTTTTTTTTATTTAATCTTTCAAAAGTCAATAATGCTCAGATCTCAGCCCATACTCAGATCATCATTTTTCATAACAATATTGCCAGGTCATGATCAGAATCAGTGACTCCTTGGTTGATCAC
>CAXKVV010001526.1:0-32166 GCA_964058805.1 Schoenoplectus triqueter
ATGCCGTACGATTAAAGAGCACCAGACATCAAAGATAATAATTTACTTCATTCAGTTAAAACCAATACACAAATGACACTATGACAGACTTCAAACACAGCACACATCCATCAATGGATGAATGAATCATACCACATACCCTCAACAAACACAAAACATTACCAAATTAGACATGTCAACTTGTCTCATCTTTAACAGCAGCACAAGCAACAAACAATACAACCTCTCTTAAAATGCCTCCACGCTAATTCATAGATCACTGAAACAGACATTAATACTAAAGAAGACAGAACAAGGAGCAATGATATGAAGCTCCCATTCTAAGCCCTCTCACCACGGATGCGGCGAGCTAGCTGGATGTCCTTGGGCATGATGGTAACACGCTTGGCATGGATAGCACAGAGGTTGGTGTCCTCAAACAGCCCCACCAGGTATGCCTCAGCTGCCTCCTGGAGTGCTAGCACAGCATGGCTCTGGAACCTCAGATCAGTCTACATAATACATGTAATATTATGTAAAATTTGCACAAACCAATTATTACAAAATTACAACAATAACAATTCTATATGTCACAGTAAGAGAATATGACTTGGATAATGAACAAGAGATGTGTATTAGAGCAGACCTTGAAGTCCTGAGCAATTTCTCTAACAAGCCTCTGGAAGGGAAGCTTCCTGATAAGAAGCTCAGTGCTCTTCTGGTACTTACGAATCTCACTGTTCCAACAAAGGCACAAATCAATGAATTTAACATTTCATCTTTAGATCTCAATTGCTTCATTGACCCACTAGTTAGCCATAACTGATAACATTGGCTTATGACAAATACCAGTACTAAATGGAAACCATTCAGAAAAGAGGAAAAATAATTCATACCGAAGGGCAACAGTACCAGGACGGTACCGATGAGGTTTCTTGACTCCTCCAGTTGTGGGGGCTGACTTACGTGCAGCCTAAAAGAGAGGAGAAGGAAAGAGAAAGAAACAAAAGGATTACATAAGGGTAGGGCACACTAACAAAAAAAGAAAAGAAGAGAGATTGCCAAATAGAATCATTCCAAAATTCTTCTTCAGCCACTACTAAGAAAAAGTAGCATCTTAATAAATTCTAAGATCTATGCTATAACACTCCAACCCAATCAACAACGGGGTTCACTTGCCACAAATCTCATGTACAGTATGAAATGGCAAGATATAGATAAAATGTTTAGGATTATTTTAATTGATGGTTAGCACTGATACATGATCTGATACATTAATTAAAAACAAATTGTGGTGCTCACAGTCGTCTACCATGCTAAAATCATGAACAAGAAAGAAAAGAACAAGCCACAATTATACCTTGGTAGCGAGCTGCTTGCGAGGAGCCTTGCCTCCAGTTGACTTACGAGCAGTCTGCTTGGTACGGGCCATCTGTCAAATTATTTTAGTATAAAATAAACAGAATTAAAAAAACATATGGAAATGGATTTAAAAGTTTACAGTAACCATTAAAGTAAAAAGTACAGAATAACTTACCCTCAATTACAATTACCGAGTTTAATTACCTTCCTATCACATTACTAATGCTGTCAGAATCACATCAGCATTTATAATACCATGGAACATTTGTGTTAATAACTGTCAGTTAGGGTTTCCCCTATAATGAAGAATATTTGTGTTAATAGCTCACAAATAGACAAATTTGAAAGAGAATAGAGGCAATTTTCACGAATTAAGACGCTGCATCCCTAACTGCACTAAGAAGACGAAAAGAAGTCTAAATTGACAAGATTGTATCTTGGAAGATACTTCAAAATTAACTATCGTTCAGTTCGAAATTTCGTAGTTGAATTGCATGTAGTAATAGAAGGTTAGAAATGAGTATATCAACGAAGAATCGAGACGAATCGATGGGCATCCTCAAACCCTAATTAGACTTGACAAATTATAAACCTAACATCATCAATCAACTGAGAGAGACTCCTCAAACTACACTAAACATAAAAAAAAAATCAACTAACTGAAACAATTAAGGATTAAAATAATAGAGAGATGAAAAGGTACCTCTCACAAAAAATTTCTTCTCGTCTCAAGCGTCAAGACTAAATCTGATCGAAGAAAACGTCCCATCGGTGAGGTCGAGATCTATTTATAACAAGAAAGAAAGAGGTGTTACAGGAGACATTTTCACTGGGTTTCATCCAACGGTTGAGATGGCGTGAAACTGTTTTTTCTGTGGCGGAGTCGAACGGTCAGATGTGAGTCTCCTTGAAAGGTCCGGATCGAGGCAAAATAATGGTGCGCTCTGATTGGCTGGCGGGAGAGCCCACGGATCGAAGGGGAAGGTCCAAGACGCCTCTGAAATTCTGATCGATGGCAAATGATAATTTAATTTTGTTACGTTTGACGAAATTGACCCCGTTAGAATCCGATCAATGGTTTTCACTTTTCAGTCCGATTCCGGAATCCGGGGGCTTGAGACGGAACTAGGAATTTAGAACGTGGACCGGGTCCGGGACCACCTGTCAATGTCATTCTCCCGTACGGATCGAATTGAGAGTATTTCAGGATGGGATAATGATTAAATTTAACTTAAAACTACAAGCTAAACAATAAAACAGGATGACATAATATGACATCACATGTTTTAATTTGGATAAGCAAGAGCATAACAAGGGAACCACAATGATAATAAAATTAATAATTATAACATTTAGCCGAGGGCTATATAATAAATTCGTCAACCTATCTAATTCGTTCAACAAAGTTGTTTTTAAAAAATAATTAATATAGAACTTGTTATTCTCCCTTCTGAAAAGGTGTTCTTTATTCACTAATTTTTTTATGGATATTAGTGTAGATAAAACAGTAGGTAATGATTTTTCTATTAGTTTCTACTTTCTAGCATGATAGATGGTACACTCACATCAATTGTATCAGTTTTTATTCTTCATTATATTCTATAACTTCTAATACTGATATCTCATTTTTTTTCTGGTTTTGCTTGTGGCTCTCTCCAACTGCATTTCAATTTTATTTTAGATGGTATATATCTAGATGAATGGCATTCTTTATATAATTTGCTTCAATATGGAGAATTTCAAATTTGGGGTTCCTAATTATTTGAAATATCAAACTCCCTCTTAAAATTAAAATGTTCCTTTGATTGATTAAAAGGAACAAGGTTTTGTCTAAAACCAATTTATTGAAAGATGGTTGCCAGGGTTCCACCACTTATATATTTTGTTCTGATATAAAAATTATTGATCACTTATTTATGACTTGTCCATTAATTAAATTTATTTGACAATGGATAGCTAGGCACAGTACTTTGCATGATTTTGTGGTTGTTAGATAGTGCTATTATGTTGTTTTGGTTGAAACTATCATAGGAGCAGTTTTGTGGATAATTTGATTAGAAAAAATGAGTTGTGCTTTACAAATGATAAAGGTAGAACTATTAGCAGTATAGGTCTACACATCACAAGTCTTTTATCTGTTTCTGGTGCTCTAATACTGATACTGGAAATTTTTTGAAATTGTCACTTGTTTCACCCCTAAGATGGATAAGCGTTAGGTGAAATCACATGAAAAATTGGAGGAAAATTGTTACGACCATTTGTAAGTGCAATTCTCCACGCGAACCTCGTGCAGCGTGTTCCCATTCCAATTTCTAATGCACCGAGCTCATTCAATATGATTGGTTATTCCTGGTCCCTTCCTGTATGGCTGTATGGCATGCATCAAACATCTGAACATACAAACAAGTTACTGACTTGTAGTCTTCTAACGAAGCACAAATCCGCCACACGGAATCCTCCTCTCATCGTGGCACATGGAAATGAATCTCCTCGGTCAACACCATCAGCTCGCCATACATACAATTACAATACATCGTGATATTGAAACATGATACATCTGCCCCCTTTCACTTTCACTTAGTCTAAGTCTCTTGCGATGGCGACGATGGCGCGATCCATGCTCGCTCCTAAATCCCTCCCGCCAATCGTTCTCAACGGTGGACGCGATAGCCGTTCCCAGGTCTCTCTCCCTTCTCTTAGGATCGCCAGATCAAGCCCTATCACCTTCCAGCGAGGTGGATCGCTGCTCGTTTCTGTTGCAACGGACGCCTCCAGTAAGGATCCCGCCGCCACATCACCGAACAAAAGAGATCCTAAGTAAGTGTGCTCATCGACCCTTTTGTTATTCTATTCGGTCCGTCGAATGATTAGATATTATAGTTATCGCATTTGGGAAACCAGGGAATAATGTATGAGTGTTTCTTGGAACCATGTACAATATAATATCACGAATATCCACAGAGGCTTAGAGTGAAAGTCTTTTACTTAGAAGGGATTCAATCTATAAGTCATAATCTGAAATTTCCGTGCTGCAATTTGCACCATATTTTTCTGATTTGTGTTAATTTATAACTGATTATCTTCATATATAGACTTCAACTTTTGATTAATATATTTCCATTTAGTTTACTGCTATTGTTACTACTGTTATTAATTGTATTTCTTTTATGTATAGAAATACAGGGAGCAATCCACCGACAGTAGTTAACTCATCTGGTTTGAGCATTCAATTTCCAGGCATTCCTTCAACATGGTAAGTACAAATATGTGTAATATAATTTGCATTTTTTTTATAGGAAACTTGTTAGTATAATCCACTCATTTGTAGATGTCAATCAGTTTTAGGTATCACAATGCTTCCAGCAGCTATATCAGATCATCAATGAAAAGACATTTTGTTGCCATCAATTAAACGGCATTTTATTGACATATTCCTTTGCTTTGTAGCCACTGCATAATGATATGGAAACAACAAACTTGTGATGTTTAACTTTTAACTCTCTTAGAAAATGCATCAACCTGTTTGTTCTGGCAATGGCAAGCACTAATCTGATCAATAAATGTACATTTTTTTTCTCTCTCTTTACTTTTGTTTTTGCTATGATAATTGAGGTGTCATCTGGGTGCAAGGGTGGACAAGTTGAAGTTGAATTGTACAAGAAGTAATAAAATTGCATATTAATTGAGGTATATAGCTAGTAGGGTGATACTGCATTTATTGAATTAATGTATGTATGAAATAATGTTGCAGGAGCACATGGCTGATTGGTGCAGCAGTATTTTTCTCTGTTCCACTTTACAGAAGAATTAAAAGGGTTGAAGGTAAAGCATCTAACTCTCTCTCTTTCCTAAATGACACGGTAAAAATAAAAAAGAATCCAATTCTTGATCTCAGTAACATTTCTTCTGGCTTTATGCCAGCAAAGAAGTTGTCAGTAGACATAACAGGGTGTGCTGCTGGTTATAGATGCTTATTCTAAGAGTCCTATTTGGGTATTTATTTATTTTTTGTTATTTTCATTAATTAAGAGGTGGTAGAAAAGGCAGAGGAAGCAGCAGAGACAGCTTTAGAGGCAATAGATAAGGCAGCCGAGGAAGTAGGGCATTTAGCTGCTGATCTGGCAAAAACATCAAGCGATGCAAAAATAAAAGAAGTAGCGCTCAAGGTTGAAGGCATTGCTGAGAGGATTGAGAGAGATGCGGAACTAGCCGAGGAGGTTTTGCATAAGGTACCATAATGAACAGATTAATGAGTTCATAAATCTGATAACAACCAACCACCAATGATGCCTCAATTGTAAATTGAGCATCAGTGCAGCCTAATTCTACTAATTTTCTCACTTGAAACCCAATTGTTCGATGAAGTCTTAGTTAAACCTATCAAATTAAAAGTTATTAATAATGTGCATTATCCAATATCATTTAATAGTAATCTCCTCTTTTAACACAAATTGGTCTACTGAAGTTTTTGTATCAACCCAATATAACTCATTCACTCCCTGTTGTGAAACTGAGAGTAGTAGCATAGTGGTGTAGACGAAGCTCCAAACCATGCACGTCTCACTTGTGACAAATTAAGTGAACTTGGAAGCATGTTTAGTCATGTATAATAAAATAACAGAAATAATTGAAATGCCTTAACAGGTGGAGCACATTACAGAAGAGGTTGAGGAACTGTTGGAGCCTATAGTTGAAAGGGCTGAGGCTGAAGAGAGAGAAGGAAAGCACGAGAAGGGTGACAGAACCATTAACAACTCGGAGTCCAATAAGAAGGATCCATAGAGAATCATATTTTGCAGATATACCACTAAAATCTTCATATCAGCATTAGGCTAGAACAGCCTTGTCATGTCAGATTTGGCTGGTTTGCATGATGAACCCTAAATTTGGCAATAATTTTGCTGAATGAGTATACTGATCGTAGCTTTAGTATATTGTGCGGCAGTGCTTTGTTAAAGATTTTTGGGGTAGTTATCTGTGGTTTAGTTCAATGTTGAAAACTAATGTTGTTTTTGTACTCGATGAATCATGAAACTGTGTGAGGTACTTGTGAGTTGCTGAAAGACTTTCATTTGAAGTTGTTGAAAACAATAGGCAAGGTTGAGGCGCAGTTGGAGAAAGCAATGATCAGCTATTATTTCCTGCTGAGTACGAAGTTGTTGGAAATTTGATAATATGTCTTTTGTTACAGCATTTGCAATGGTTCATTTAGACATTTTGAGTACTTTTGCGACAGTACAAACAAGTTGTTAATATTTGCATATATGGTGGACGGTAGTGGTGGCTGTCGTTCAGACATATTCAGTTGAAGGGATTTTAGTAGGCTTTCTGTTGTATGTAGAGATATGTGCATGATTTAATTGATCTAGTTAATTATTGTGCCCTAGTGCCCTGCACATTCTTCAAGAAGTCGCGCGCTCACTCAGAGCGTTCTGTTATTCATTTCAATTGAAATTGAACGAGCGAGCGTGCGAGCGAGCGAGCACCCACCATTCTCACTCGGCTTCGACTACACATACGTCTACACCTCAAATATAGATTTAGCATGATTTATATATATAGGTATCAGATTGGATGAAGCTCCACCATGATTCGGACCTCTCAGTCTCAGGAAATGACAATGCCATTGCCATACGATCGAATACATCTCATAACCAAAGTTCTTGGGCTCAATGCCGCTGAAGATTTCTTCAACAATCTTGTTACGAGATCTGCTGAGGCATATATTGCTCTGCTACACAACTTACTTGGTTGCTTCTAAATCAATTGACAAGGCCTGCAGAGATTCAAAGTGGGTGAGTGCTCATGGCGCTGTTTTGGACTTCGAGGGGGTTATAATATGAAAGTACTTTCCGAGTGTGAGCAGGATGCAAATTGGTGCATGTTCATATTGTGGTGGGTCGGTTTGAAGGGTTCGACAATGGTATTAAATTAATTGAGGCTGATACAATACAAAGGTTAGTGTCAGAGAATGGATCACTCATACCTTTTGATCATTTTGCATGAGAGTTTAGGTAACTAACAAGGGAAGGATTGCTAGGGCAAAACTAGGAGTGTGAGTGACTGGGTGAGTGCGTGCGTGTGCATATTTGTTACTTCTTTGTTTTTGTTTTTTTTTTTTAATTTTGAGTTGCTAGTAGTTGCTTGAAAGATACTTTTGGAATGGAGATGAATTAAATAAGGATCTTTCATTTTGTCTGGAAAAGAGCATCAGGGAACACGCTATTCTTCATTTAGGCACAAAAGGAATTGTCATCTCTAATTGCTTTGTCGATATCTACCTTACTACCTACGTCAAATATCCTTATTTTCAAGAATTTCTACATATTAGCCCTTAAGCCCATGTAAGAAGCCTCTTTAATTGTGAAAGCGGACCTGCAACATGAATAGATGCGAAGTGATGTGATGTATTGAGCTCTCAAGCTGATGAAATGTCTTCTTTTTCTCCTTTTGTAATTAGCTGAGGAAATAAGTATGAGACAGGGGCACGTGCATTTTGGGACGGATTCTCTCTTGGCGTACAAATGGCTGCAAGTTGTCAGCATTTTTTCTGTTTTGTTGGTAAAGATGTATTGTCAGCAAATGTTGTGTTTGTCTTAGGAATAGTTCTTTGAAATCTTGTGTTGACGTAGTTAGAAGTAAATGGTTGAAGATAAGACTCCAACTCACTTAAAATTGAAGTTTTGATTTTGATTTTTTTTTTTTGAGGATGAAGGTTTTGATTTAAAATCAGCATTCAATTTGTATCTAGTACTTTGATTTTTTAAATGTATTATTTTTCTTTGAATTTTCTTACGTCGGATCATAAATATTAACATATAATATTATATGATGATTGAACTTAACAAAATATAAAAGAACAAATTTATTTTTCAGTTAAATTATATAATTATATTCAGACTTAAAATTTTCTTGAATCCTCTACTACATTCCACCTGCGACAACATATACTTAATTAAGTACTAATTCTATCATAGTTAATCCCATACTTTCGTAATAATGCCCCAAGCGTCTGGGGAACCATGCCAGTGCTTGTGTTGTTAGGAAAGCAAAATTTGATATATATCTTTTGCATACGGTGTTTTATGAAGCATAAATTTTTTTATATTTTATATCTGTATCTCGAATTTAAAAGTTTAAACGGTTGATTTAAACCATTGAACATAATTTTCATACTGACATGTCTTTGGAGATTAAATTTTATAGTTTTTTAAAAAAAATTTAGATGGTACAAAATTTATTTGATTGTAGATTAAAATTTGAGGATTGCTCCAAACCGTCTGATCGTCTAATCCCCGCCAACGTGAAACAATGTTGTTCCTAGAGGGGCTCCAAATCTGTTGTTATCTTTGGAGAAGAATAGTGTCCTGTATTTATTCAAAAAAAAATTAAAAAAAATAAAAAAAAATAGAAAAAAATTTATAGATATGTTCTTTTACTTATAGATTGATAACCTGTCAAATTTCATATAATTTCATTAACGTTTGATAGTCCATCAAAGACCGTTAATTTCATTAACATTTGATAGTCCATCAAATATAATTTCATTAACGATTTATATGCTACGGATCGTTTCTCCATCATTAAATCTCAAATGATTGATCCGATCGGTCAAAATAATTTTAACATGAAAATTTATTTTTAGAACAAATTTATAGCTTTTTATAATTTTTTTACTATTTTTTAAGATAATTATAAAATCATATGATTTAATTATTATGAATCATTCAAAATGAGCGATTTTTAGTTATTTTAAAAAATAATAAAAAGATTCTAAAAATATAAAATTTGGTCCCCAAACTAGACTTTCATATGGTATTTTGACTGGCTGGATCAATCATTTGAGCTATGAAGACGGAGAAATGATCAATAGCACACGAAACATCCGTGCTGCACATAGCATTGTAGCGCACACACACACACACACATATATATAATGAGGCTATGATGCATCGCGAAGCACAAAACCTCTCGTGTTTTGCATCCGTATCTCGAATTTAAAAGTTCAAACGGTCGATCCAAATCGTTGAACATGATTTTCATATTGAACTATCTTTGGATATCAAAATTAATATTTTTTAAATTTTTTTCTATTTCTTAGATGGGTACAAAATCGCTAGTTTTGAATGATGTAAAAATTATTAGATTAGCAAAAATTGTACCCATTTAAAAGATAGCAAAAATTTTCAAAAAAAAATATATATAATTTGATCACCAAATATAACTCAATATGACGATGATGTTCAATGGTTTGGATTGGTCATTTGAACTTTCAAATTTGAGATACGGACATGAAGCACAGAAGTTTTTGTACTTCATGAAGTATCATAGCCTCACTATATATATATATACACACGCACACACACATATATATATAGATTATTGTGAAAACATTTGTATTTTAGTCGATATGCAAATGCATTAAAAAAAATATTTTAAAATCTCAAAAAATTTAATTTATGATTTTTATTAAATTCTTCATATGAAAATCTTATAGAATATAAAATTTTAGAGCATTTAGAGTTTTTTAAACTACTCTTTTGAATTTTTAAAAAAATAGCCCTAAAAATAATAATAAATATTCAATGTTTGTGTTATTTTTTTCAAAAAATTCAAAAGAGTGGTTTAAAAACTCAAAATTCTCTAAATTTTTATATCCTACAAGGTTTTTGAGATTTCAAATATATATATATATATATAGTAAAGATACCGTGAGGTTAAGTTCACGGAGATTTTCCGTGAACTTAACTCAAAAAGTATATCAAATTATCCCCAAATTTTAATTTATTATACTCATTAAATTTTTTATATGAAAATCTTGTGGGATGTAAAAATTTAGAGTGTTTTGAGATTTTCAAGTCACTATTTTTAATTTTTGAAAATGAGCTCTAAAAATAATATTTATATATTCAATCTTTCAACATCATTTTTAAAAATAAAAAAATGACTTAAAAACTCAAAACACTCTAAATTTTTGCATCCAACAAGATTTTTATATAAAAAATTTAATGATCATGATAAATTAAAATTTGGAGATAATTTGATATATTTTTTGAATTAATCACACGAAAGGCCTCCGTGAGCTTAAGCTCACACTATCTTTACTCTCTCTCTCTCTCTATATATATATATATTGAGAGAGAGATACTATTGTCCAAAGGTTGCATTTTAGCTGATACACAAATGGAACAAAAATATATTTTAACTTCTCTAAAATTTGAATTTATAGTTTTCATTAAATTATTCATATAAAATCCTTATGGGTTACAAAAATTTGGAGTGTTTTGAGTTTTTTAAGCCAATCTTTTAAATTTTTTAAAAAATAACACAAACATGTACTACAAGTCTATACATATATATAGAGTGAGACCATGGTACGGTATTGCAAATGGATCGGACCGGTCTAGTCCGGTCTAAACCTCCTCAGTCTAAGGGTTAGCACGGGACAAACAGTCTGGGTTTGAGCGGTCCAAAATGAGAAAACCCTGACCCAACCCATCTTAGACCCTCACAGATTAGACTCCTATGGGTCGGACAGGTTGGGCACGAGTCAACCCAATATGAGGAAGAAGCGTTGGCATTTTTTTTTAATTTCACAAAAATGTAAAATAAATTGTAAAAAACTCAAAAAATTCAGAAATTTCAGAAATTTTCCAAAAAAAATTAATATAAGCAATAAATATTTTTATCATAATATTTTATATAATATTTTTAACTAACTCAATTTTATTAATTATAATTGTCTAAAAATCGAATAATTTTTTAAAAGTTCCAAAGAATTCAAAAATCCAAAAATTTATAAAAATATTAAAAGCTGAAAATATATCATAATTTTTAAAAAATAAATTTAAACTAATTTAATTTTTCATTTTTAGTTACTTAACACTTAAACAATATTCTAAATTCAAAAATTTACTAAAATTTATAAAAATTCTAAGTTATAAATATATTTTATGTAATATTTTGAACAATAATATTAATAGAAAGTATAAGTTACCTCTCTCAGTAATTTTAGATTTTTGACGGGCTATATAAAAAGTACATAGATAAAGTTTTAACTTTTTTGTTATTAATATTCTTTAAAAAAACTTAACGAATAATAAAAATTTTAAAAAAGGGATGATAAGATTAAAAAGATTAAGAAAAACATACCGAACATCTAGTAGTCGTTATTCAAGTACCATAAATCGCTATCTTTAATGTTGATATCACATGCACTGTCTGAATCATCTTCCGGACTAATATTCATATTAGTACCACTTTTTTGAGTTAGGATTGCGGATGTTGTTACCTCAAGTGCGATATCATATTGCATGCGAACTTTGACATCAATTCAATCTTTCAAGCACATAAGTTTTTTGAAAAGACTTACACCCAATTTGATGTGTTTATCAGTAAACATCCTATTTGCCCAACTAAAATACGATTTGGAAGAAACTATGAACACAGACATTGTAAATATATCATGAGTCATCATCATTAATGTTAGATAGACAATTGTATTTTTTTTAGTAATTGAGAATGTCAATTTCATCGTCTTGCATGCTTCCCAAATAGGATCTTAGTAATTCATTATTGTTAATTTATTGGTTTACAAAGCCTTCATCTACCCGCAACTCACTTAGCAATTCACATGCACTATTACTTCTATTAAGATTAAAAAAATATACATAATATGAGTGAATAAATTATGTAATAAATAATGTCAAAAAATTAATTTTCCTACGCATATCTAGTATTCTGATCGGATTAATAAGCTTGATTGATATGTCATGGAGAGTTGTAAATGTTGAACATATCGTCCAATAGGCTAGTCACATGAGCTTTCTCCTCAGTATAAGGTAGATGCAGATTATTCATGTATCTTTGAAGCATTAATATAGTGTACTTGTTCTTGAACGACAGATAGAGACAACTTACGATAATGGTCACGACGGATACTTTCTTCTAATATTTGAGGAATTTTTCTTTCATTGTTTATACAATTGGAACAAGAGAACTATTGAGGTTTTTCACATCTTTCATCTCACGATAAACCTTGTAGAGGAAAAAATAGAAAGACATGAGATAGAAAACAGATAGATTTTAAAATTAATCAAATTAAAAAAGAAATAATTTATCTTGGAGATTATATATATATACACTGAAGCAACTCATGTGCGAATGGCATATATGAGCATGAAAATTTTACAGTCGCGTTGAAAAAGGCATGTAGAAAGTTCTTAATAACTCAAGTTGGCTCCATTCTCCCTCAGAGAGTAGCAATCAAGGGCCCTTAGTTGATTTATTCAAGATCTATGTTATAATACGTTTATAAGGAAAACAACGACGAACATCTGATATGTTGAATTTCATCGAGAGTCTATATCACGTGATACTCTTAACTTGCTCAAGTTTAACCGTTCTCATAATGCATGGAGTTATTATTTTCTTACATTGTTTGAATAAATATGGTGAATATTATCTTTGAATTTCACAATTAATTTATCAACACCGAGGGTTTTAATACTCGCCTTAACGATAATGTGAAGAATATGATAAACATATTTTTGATGAAATATTTTACCATCCATAATAAAATTTAGTGAATGAGTAAAATAATCAATTAATTTTATATTATTACTCGCATTATCAAATAAAATTGAAAAAAAAATATTTTCTAAATCTCTTTTTAAGTTGTTCTCTTGTAAAATAATAATAATAAATTGATAAATATTTTTTGCATGATACAAAAACTTAAGACTTTTTTTTTGCAAATAATCAATTGTTATCAATATAATGCATATTAATACAAGAGCAATCAAGACTATGTTTACCAGCAGTTCAAATATCAGAGGTAATGAAAACCTTATAGTTGGCATATTAAAATCTTACTAATAATATATTTTTACGTTCATTATATTATTTTTATCTCATTAACCATTTTTTATAATGAAATCTCTTATGCAATGGTTGGACACACACTCATATAACCATCTGAGCAAAATTTAAATAATTATCCGTACTTATTGATTGTTCTTTATGTGTAATATATCAGATAAACTCACTTAATATTTTTTTATCATATCTTTGATGTGTTCTAGTACCATCCAAGTTTATTATACTTTGGATGAAATAAGTGTCTGCATGTTTGTGGTTCCTCATTTTTGCTCAAGTTTTTATCAACATATTTTTTAATGCTACTTAGACCGTTTGTCTTAACATATCGGTAAAAAAACTTTATAAGTTTTAACCTTGAACTTTGTGCTGATTAAAACACCATGTCATTCTTGCTTATTTCATAAAAGTGCCAGCAAGGTGGTCATAGTTTGGGGCAGTTGGTCTCTTCCTCTTTTCTGCGGATCGAGTTTTCATTGGCAAATGCAGTATACTTGGGTTTGGAGTTTCCATTGGAGTTTTCGCGATAGAAGAGGGCGGCGTCGGAGCAAGTGGTGGTGTTTCTTCGATTATTTCATGGGAAGTAGAGGCATGTTGGTGTGGTGTAGTAAATATTTGTTGAGGTTGATAGTTAAGATATTGCGATAGGTAAGATCCTTGAGGGTGGAGTAGGATAATATCATGTCGTCGATAAATCGGTTTATAAGTTTTTATATTCGAATGTGGATTATAATCTTCACTAAAAAGCTCCACACTGATCTGGTTGATAAAATCATCAAGAGTAGGATTTGTCACTTCTATAAAAAAAAATCAAATTTGATAAACAAAAAATATAAAAAATGAAATATAAAGAACAATAAAAGTAAATCTAAATAAAATAAAACTATAAATAAAAAAATATATTTAACATTCTAATATTCTAACAATGAAATTAAATCTAAATAAATTAAAACTATAAATAAACAATGAATTTAACATTCTAATAATTTAACAATAAAAGTAAATCTAAATAAATTAAAACTATAAATAAAAATTTAATTTAATATTCTAATATTCTAACAAAAAAATTAAATCTAACATCATTATAAGATAATAATTTGTAATATCGTTTCATATTGAATCATATTTGCCATATATAATTATTTATAAATAATTAAGAACATAATTAATATATATGAGTTTGCATAATATTTTTGTAGACAAGAAGAAGGCAAAGTGCCATGCACTAGCAGTGGTAGTCAATGGGGACTGACAGAGGCTGAAACCTGACAGGAGCACTGAGCGGATGCATGGCAAAGTTACTGGTACTCAAGTCTGAACGGGCCCCTCTGCTGACGAAGAGGCCACAAACGAAACCAAGCACGAAGCATGTAGCTGTGTAGGTAGGTTTATGAGAGATGCCAGATTCATGCAATGATGCAACTGCGAGCCTCTCTCATGCACGCTATTTTATTTTTATTTTTTTTGATGAAAGGCCCCGTAGGCTCTCATGCACGCTCTCTCTCTCTCTCTCTCTCTCTCTCTCTCTCAATCTCTCTTTTTGAAAAACTTGGCAGAGGCTGCGAAGGATTCTCTCTCTCTCTCTGCTGTTTGCTACCTGTAGATCTTGTGCCAACTTTATTGACCCGATCGGTGTCTTTTCGCCAAAGCCAGACTTAATTTGAGCTTGAGTTCTGGTACTGTGCTGCTGCTTTTCTCTTCCGAATGGTACTGTTTCGGCTGGCCTAGGGATTTTGGCATATAAGGAAAAATAGTACTGTTTCGGACACCACCTCTTTTTGGGTTCTCACAAATGGTACCGTATGGTACTTCATGCAATGATGCAACTTAATACATTCTTTTCAAACTTGATTTGTCTAAAATCGGTATCAATTTTTGATCCGATTCGATTTGTATATGTTCAGACTTAAAATGATTCAGGAAATAAATGGATCGGTATGAAACAATTAACATCTTCTTACCCTTCTCAAGTTGAGCCATGTATGAATTGACCATATCCAATTCGATCTATTTAATTGTATCTTTTTTTTTAATTCATTTGATGATTTAACACTATTAACACATTTTTGAGAAACAACTATTCAAACTTATATATACACTAATTAAAGATTAATTATATAATATTTTATTATGATGAATTATTCAAAACTTTATCTGATTCGATGCGAAATGATCTGAGAATAAATAAATATAATATGAGTCAAGATTTTTTGACCCGTTTAATTATATTTTTTAGATTTATTTTATGATTTAATACTAATCAAAGATTATATGATCTAATAATTAAGATTAATTATATATTAATTAATATTAAATTATTAAAAATATATAAAAATAATTAATATATACTTAATTATTTTATTTAGAACGGATTGAGTCAACTTATGATCCCATTAGTGCTGGGTTGGGTCAAAGACAATTTGACTCAATTTTAAATGGATCAAATCAAGAAAAATAATAAAATAAGTATGACCCGACTCAAAACTAACCCATTAACACCCCTAGTTATTATTCAGGCTAAATGAGTTCTTATTCATAATAATGACTTTATAATGCAATTTATTTTATATAGTATTTTATTGTTCAACTTAAATGAGTTTATTAATTAGATTAGTGATATTTAAATCAAATAATAAAAATACTGAAACAAGTTGTATCATAAAGTTATTAACAACTTATTTAACTTGAACAATAAATTTGATATCGAAATCAAGGTATCTCATTGGCGGAGCCAAGATTATAAATTAGTGGTGTCAATTAGAATATTTAAATTAGATTTAAATATCAATTTAAATATTCTTTTTATATTTTTGCACACATATAGATCAAAATTTTAATCTCCCTGCAACAAAAATATTTGATCTAACAGCTCAATAGAATCGATCTTCATTTTAAAATCTTATAAGTACCATCTATGATTTTTATAATTTTTGAAAAGTAATCCTAAATATCAATAATCGTATGTTAAAAATGATCATAAAAATATTAAAATGATAATAATTGATTTTGTATATATTATCGAACCACTTTGATTGACGTTTTGAATGCAAGATTTTATCTTGTATTGGTTATCACATGGACTTAGAAACAAATAAAGTATATTAGTATATAATTTAAATATACAAAAAGATTTACAAACTTACAATCATTTTAGTAAAATATATAAATTTCAAACATCACTAAATTTAATATATGAAAACCAAAAACTGATAATAATAAATTACTATTGTATTACTAATATATGATGTCAAATTGTTTTCAATATAGATCTCTAGAAAATCATTCAAACACTACAACATAAATGGGCGTAGACAACAGTCAATTAACAAGGGTTGTAGGTGAAATTCGTTGTTGAAATGGGTCAGTGGTATTATTGAAAAATTGAGAACATCTTTAGCAACGGTTATTAATTAATTTTTTTTTGTTAAAATAGATGTTGGAAGTCAAAAAGTAGGGATGAACCTTTAACAAAGTTAAGAACCGTTGCTAAATAAATATTTAACAATGATTTTTAATTAAAATGGTTGCTAAATAATTATTTAATAATAATTTTTAACTAAGAACTGTTGTTAAAAGGATCCTTTAAGAACAGTTCCTGAGACACAAAGTAATCTGTTAGTTTGTAATAATCTTGAAGTCAATAATACGATAAATTGGTTATATAAAGCTTTGTTCATGAATTGGATATTTAAACGATATTTTATTTCCTCGAGTATTATTAAATTTATGAATCATTTCGAGTTCATGACTGGAATTGTGAAACTTCATAATATAGAATATACTCTTAAAAGTCACTAACCAAGGTAATTAGCAGGAACACTAATTAACCGTTATCAGGTTAGTATGTGGATTAAATGATGGTCAAGTTTTACAGACCATAGATAAAGAGTTGTCATTTTAATCACATAGATAGATGTTCTAGGAACATTGTATTTGATAGACCCCAAATGAAACATTAAATGAAATTATGTTCATGTCATTAATATTTTCGTTCAGTATTAAATTCTAAAGTATGAGGTATTCATCTTTCCTACATAAGATATGTATGTGTGTGATTTCTACCAAACGTTATCCGTAAAAGGTGGCTATAAAGGTAGCTCTTCGGTATACATAACTTATGCGGAGGAAGAGATGATTTGCCAAAAGTACTATTGTCCCTCATAATTTACTCAGGATCAAGAAAAGATTATGTTTACAAGGATGACACATACCTAACTTGAAACTGATATGATAGCTATGAGACAAAAAAATTAAACACATGTAAATAGTTTACTGGATCATGATATTGTACAGTACATCATCATCTATGTAATTGGATGGTCATAGTGCATTCTGTCAGATACCTCATATGATTATAGAAGTTAAAACAGTTTCAACTCTATTTACCAACATAACACGGATCCTGTCGGGTCACACCGTATAGGAGTTAATCGGAGAATCTTATTGATTAATTATAAATTGTTTATAATTAATAATAAGATGGTTATAATTAATTATATATGATATAATTATATTTGTCATAGATAAGACAAGAAACAAAAATCAGATTGAATTTATAACGTGTTGGACACGTCGTATAAATTCGCCGAAACAACAACCGAGAAAAATATAATTGTACATGACAATTATATATATTTTATTTGGATTTTAAATGTTAATTATGGATTTTAATTATGGGCCAAAGCCCATTTATAATTAAAGCCTTAATTAATAATTAAAAGCCCAAAATCAGAAAAACCTAAAAAAGCCCAAAATCTGAAAAGCCCAAAAAGGCCCATGAAAAGCCCATGCCGACCTCCAAGGGTATTTTGGTAATTTGGCCAAAAACCCATGGGTATTTCAGTAATTTGGCCAAAAAGCCCAATGGCGTTTTGGTAAATTGGATGAACTTTAAGGGTATTTTGGTCTTTTCATATTGGAACCTCCCTACTATTCATGAGGGTATTTTGGTAATTTGTCAATCTCACATTTTCTATAAATAGAGGGGTAGGGTGAGAGAGAAAGTCACACCAAAATCAGTTCTACTTTCTCTCTCTCGATATACAGTAGTTTTAGAATTCACGGGATCGGTGAATAGTGTTTTTACGAAAGTAGCGGTATTTCTGCACATTTGTGAAACAGAATTACTGCGAGTCATGAATAGTACTATTTCGTCTTTTTCTCGGGTGAATAGTGTTTTTGCGAGAAACCGCGGTTTATGGTATTTGTGGCAAAAGAAATAAGCCGCTCTCTGGTTAGTCATGGTGGATAACCTATAGAGGCATCAGACGTTTGGTGCTCTGAGACAAGCCGATTTTCATTCCAATTGAAATTTGGAAGCGAGGTATAACATCTTATATTAATCTATTTAATTGTTAAGTAGATTAATATTTTAGAAATCAATCATGGAGTAGATCAATAAAAGTTTAAAGAGGTGTGTATCTCTCGGTAATCATCCGACATACCACTTTAACCCTAAGCTTAAGTTAGAAGTAAAATAATATTTTACCGTCTTTTGTAAAGGACTAAATGTCTGTATCTCTCGGTAATTATCTGACATACTTTAATCCCTAACTTAAGTAGAAGTAAAATTTTTGTTCTACGGTCTTTCCGCAGCTTGAGCATTAGTGAGATTTGGGCATTCCAAAACCCTACATAATCAACCAATAGCAGTCCATTTTTTTTGTTCTCATGGATTGCTAGATTTTTCAATCTCACCATTCGTTCATCTCGATCCAAAAATCAAAATTAAAAAATAACATCTCATGGATTGAATTCCTCTTCTTCTTCTATTTTGATATAAAAGAAAGCTGAGAGAGAGAGAGAAAGAAGAGAGACAACAGAAATAAAAATCGAAATCCGACAATCTCTATTTCAAACGACCATAGTTTTTGATGGGAAACTCTGATTAAGGCGTGCTACGCGACCACAGAAAACTTACGATGAGATCTATAGGGTTAACAATTTATGCCGTTATCGCCATTTTTAGGGTAAAAAAATCTCATCTTCAAGTTCAAAAATACATTTGAAGTTTTAACTTATGTTTTTTTTCATTTCATTCTTTGAATTTTTCTTAGAAATTGTATATTTTTTTTATATTATTACATGAGTAAAATGTATATATTATTGAGTAAATATTTCTTTATTGGAGGATAATTATAGTTTTATATTAATTATTGAATGAATGAATAATATATAATAATATTTATTCTTATCTAATTAATTTGACTCTATTCATTGTTGATTCCATATATCAATCTGTCTTCATATTTAAAGAATATTATAGCTATTTTTTTTAAAAAAAATATCTTTAATAATGGTTTTTAACTAGAGAAGGGATCCAATTACCATTTTTTTGGTGCCCATGGTGCCTATTTATTTATTTATATATAAATTTAAAAATATGAACTGTTAGATGTATTCTATATCATCTCAATTGTATGTATATGAAAAATCAAATTTTTTAACTTTATTTGAATAGCCATCAAGTAACGTGTCTAAATTGTAAAATTTGGTTCGTTGATTTTATTAACGCTTGATGCCTATATAAATAATATCGAAATGATATAATTTTTTGTATACATATATAAGATGATATTTACAAAATATTCTTTCAATTAGTTTTGTTATTTAAGAATTTAAATAATAGTTATTTGATATTTAATTTTAATGGCACCGATGTGGCACCAAAATGGTGGTAATTGGATCCCTTCTCTTTTAACTAATAACCGTTGTTAAAGGATTCTTTAGCAACAGTTATTAGTTAAAAGTCGTTGCTAAACAAATATTTAACAATATTTTTTTACTAAGAACAATTACTAAAGAACTCTTTAATAACAGTTATTAGTTAAAAATCATTGCTAAAAAAACTTTAATAACGGTTATTAGCTAAGAGCCTTTTTTAAATGTCTTTCAAGAACGTTTTTAACAATGTGATTTAACAACTGTTGTTTATACTTTTTCTAACATCCCTCTTCAATAACGGTTAGAGAATCATTGTTAAAAGACTTTAAAAACTGTTATTAAATCCAAAATGTGTTGTAGTGAAAATTTCTTTTTATTATATGTCCTCAAATAAATAAAAAATTCATTCAGTAACAACAAATTGTGTTCCTCTTTATCTTTAAAAAAAAACTCTTCATTTCTTATCAGTGAAAAGAAGCAAAAATAAACATTCTAGATAAAAGTGTCAAAATAAATTAGTAAATTTCTAAATAAAGGCGGCAAAAAAAATTACTAAATTAGTATAAGAATGCAAAATTATACTAGAAGTTAAAGTGATATTCCTTTATTTTATAAGCAAACTTTTCAAATAAAAGCAAATTTGATCACTTCTCATTTTTTTCTCAATTTCTAGCATTGATTTCTTAGTAATAAATTTTGGAATCAAATAAATTATGAAGTTGAATTTGTCTGCTAAACTATGAAATCACAAAGAAATGTTAATACATAAAAACTAAAAGTGTAAAATTGTTAAAATGGATGTTAATTTTATTGCTTTATAAAGAGGATAGTTTTGTCATTCATGAATTAATGATCTAAAATTTTTAGGGGATTACAAATGAGAAATTCAAAAATAATTTAACGGGTTAATTAGATAGCAAAATAGCAAGTGTTATTACAAAAAAATTATATTTTGAAAAATCATTTAAAAAATTATAAAATCGAGTGATGTTTTTTGACACAACTTGTGGGCAAATGATGGAAATTTAGTGCCCTTTAATCCCTTCTCTTATATGCTCTTCTCTCTTTGATAGCGGGTCTCACTAAAAATTAAAATTAATGTGACCCACTATCAAACACTATCAAAAGAGAGAGAAGAGCAAAGAAGAGGAGGAATTTGAAGAACACCATATATCAATCCGGGGGAAAGTACCTCCACCACTGGTATCTTCTGAATATTTTCTTATACAAATTAAAGAGATATTGCATTAAATCGAAAATTCACATATCCTTTTCTGAAAATAAGATATATATGGGTTCTAAGTTCTTAACTAATAATTAATAAATCTTAATTTGAATATAATTAATACTGAAGAAACATATACAAAAAGTTATAAAAGAAATATATATGTGTTTCACACAAAAGCCACATTTCTATATATTTTCTTTCACTATAGTTCATATACTAAGTTAACTAATGATCGCTTACTTTTGAAAGTGAGGGCCTGGATTAAGCATAATATATTCCATAGACATGGCACATGATCTTGTTTAAACTTGCTGATATGAGAATGAGATAAATGAATATATATGGGATAATGGGTATTCAAAGAGCTGTCGAATTGATACGGAGATCTTTTGTAGCAGAGCAAGGGATTCGAAATTATTCATCTACATATCCCTCGGCCTTGGAACAACATTTTCTTCCACTGCTCATATCACGTCAGCATCAGTATGCATCAAGAGAGGAGCGATCACATTATGACGATTATATTACATTATATAATATTTAGAGGAGCTTAATTGGCATGATTTAATTGATAGTCACACTATTGTGAGTGACGGCTAGCTAGCGAGAGTTGGAAATTAAATTAAATAATATTTGACCTAACGAATCCGAAATATATATTTTGTTTTCATATGTTAATATTGAAAACAAAATGCGAATTATATATGACGATCGAGTAATTAAGAAAATATATATATATATACTCTGTCCCATATTTGTTTTTATCTCCCACACTTTCCCTGAGAAGGTAAAGCGTACGGAACCATGACCGCAGAAATTAAGTTGGACAAAAACACACACCAACAAATATTTTCCCAATCCTGCCATTTTTATCTCTTAGAGCATATTTATATCCCGACTTAATGTTGAAAATGTTTACATAATAGAAGTAATTTAATTGGGGATAGAGAGAACCGGAGGAAACAAAAAAAGTCTTTTCTATGAATCAATTCTTAATAATGCTCTTAATATTATCGCTCTTATATATACTAGGGTTGTAACTCGGGTTTCCCTCGAAAATATAGTTTTTAAATAAATAATTAATAATATAAAATTTTAAATATATTTAATAAAATTTCACATAGAAGAAAATTTAGACATAACATTTTTAGATGCTAAGTAATAATGATAATTATAATAATATATAATATAATTAAACACATAATAATATATAAATAATCATAGAGTTAAGTTTCAGTATATTACAGATATTATTTTAAATGATGAGAGAGAAACTATTTTATATGAATTTTTAGATTTCAAAAATGATAATGTGGCATATTAGAAAAATTTAAAAACTTAACTCTCTTTATATATTAAGAATTCTCTCTTAAAAAATAACAAATTCCAGCTCTTTTTATAGAGCTAATTAACATCAGGAAAAAAAATATAGAATTTGTAATAAATGAGAAAAATAAAAAACTAGACAACTCAATCAAATCTAATCGACCTCCATTAAAAATAGTCATATTTTATTTTTTAGAAAACTCCAATTGACTTGAAATATTCTTATAAATTCATAGCTCATTTACAACTTCGGATGCCCTTCCTAATATTCGTATAATTTTTGTTGACGGAATGTTTTTCCCAACTAACTTCAATAGAACACTAACTAAGCTTATATTTCCAACAACTAGTGATTTCTTAGGGCATGTTCGGCAAGAGCTGGCAGATCTCATGGGTTCAAATAGAAAAACTAACGTCTATTTGGTTTTCTTTAATTTCTTTTTGCTGCTCAGACATGGGTTCCAAAATGAGAAATTTTGTCATCTGGGAACTTTTTAATTAAAGCAAACGTAGGCATTCCCATGAGTACAAGAAAAAAAAATGTGTTGGAGCTAATTTTTCTCTACCCATTAGGCAAAGCAACAAGCTTCACTCATCAAGCAAAGCACTGTTTGGATCCGATTAATTATTTAAACAGTTTCTATTTTGTAAGTAAAATATGTTATATATTTATATTAGTTCTTCTGTTCTCTAGATCTGCTCCACATTCCTTAGCTTTTCTACTGTTACTGTCCAAACAAGATTCATTAATTCAAGTAGGGAGGGGCGGAGGGCCAACACAACACTAATAATATATAATATAATATAAGATATATATTTTGGCGTGCATGTAATTAACTTCTACGTTTCATAATTTCCTTTTTGTTCTCAATCAAATATCTCTTACTTTGAATAATACACAAGTCGAACCTAATCTAATCATATTATTTATTTCTCTCGCCTAGTTACTTTTATCCAAGATTCCCAGTCACTGTAACAGTCACGTCCGCCGAGACTCGAGAGGATCAATGATTTTGTTGGTGCTATATATGCTCGAACCAGAATCAGAATCAGAATCAGTCTGCTCTGATCTATTCTCATGTGCCATTTTCCCCGGCCCCACATTTAGTAAAACACCTTTTTGTGAGGAAAATATACGATTGGTACCATCGTTTATACTTTATACCGATTTTATTATTTAAGTTCAATTAATTATTATTCATTTTAATGATTTTATAATATATTTTCTTCTGTGAAGTATTTTATTACTCAATTTAAATACAATATATGATTTAACTTTTATGAATTCTTTTTTCACTCACTATATTAATTCTAGACTTCTTTCTTTCACTCCCTAACTATATAGGATTTAAATATGGAAATGTACCTTGACAATGGGTTATCTTGACAACTTTGATTTTTAGTTAAAATTTGCAGATATATTTTTTTACTTATAGATTTTTAGTCATTAAAATTTCATGCAATTTCATTATGGTTTGATAGTTCATAATGGACTATCAAACGATAATGAAATTGCATAAAATTTGAATCGTCATCAATCTATGCATAAAATAAAATAACATATCTATAAGTTTTTTTTTAAGATTTTTTATATTTATTTGATGATCCATTGTTAAAATTGTCAACTGATCCCTCTCCTTTAATATGTACATATGCATGATATTTAAAATTTAAAATTATGCAAATTCAATCACTAGTTTTTTAAATGTACTTAAATATTCATGATACCTTCTATGTTTGCTATTATATTTTTATTTTGATACTTATTTCTTTATTTTTATCATTGTGAAAATATAGTTACATAAATAATTACAAATAATAAAATATCATGTTTATAAAAATAAAAAACTTCATGAACTAATATATTAATTAACGTTGATAATACTAAGTATTATAAACGCATAAATATTTCTAGTATTTATGTACTCTCTTTCTTATAAAGAAAAATAAAAATTATAAAATAAAATAAAATGAAATAATGAATATATCATCATGTATGTAGATATTTAATTGAGAGTGTGTGTGTGTCTATCTATCTATCTATCTATCTATATCTATATATATATATATATATATATATATATATATATATATAGATGGATGAATTATGGTGCTTTACTAAGAAAAAAGATATTTTTGCTTCAACAAGGAATTTCATATCCTGACGGCTCAAACAATAAATCTAGGTTGCTCAATAATTTTTTTATGTCAAAATTTTGTGAGTATTAAATTAAATTTCATGATTTTTTGAGATTTCTACCTATTTTAAAAATCATTTTTGTTTCACATAAGAAAATATTTCTGTTTATAAAAATAATTTAAAACATAACTAGAAAGCTCAAAAAATCATGATTAATATCCATAATATTTTGATGTAAATAAATATTGAGCAATTTAAATTTAAATTTTGACAAACTGAGAATTTAAATTGCGGATAATCATATTATTTATAGAATAGTACACCAACTGCTCAAATCCAAATATTTTACGAATTAACTAGGAAGCACTTATTTGGGGTTGGGTGTCAAGTGTCAACTAAAAAAATGCTGGGTTCAGTTGGATTGTCACAAAATGATGATAACAGAAGATCTTGATCAAAGAAGACAAAAAGCAGTGGGAGGAGTCCACGTGGCCCAATGATATTTTGAAGAATGTAGGATCTTTTATGAAGGAGGAGGAGGATTACCATAAAAGGAGCCACTTGCTTTGGAACAGAACTGTTTCTATTTCGTATTTCCTCTCTTTTTTCTCGCTTCCTCTACAGGTGCTATTGGCCGGCCTCTGTTGACTGTTGTTCTTCCCCAAATAGCGATCGAGCGAGAGAAAATCAGCTCAGCGCTACCTGTCTACCCACCCATCCACTCAGATCTCTCTTCTTCAGGTCATCAGGTGACCCTCAGGCCTCATCTTAATATTCTAAAGCAAAATTCGACTCGGTTATTAGAATTATATGTGTGTGTACTGTAATGTAATATCTAGCTTCAGATCAATTGGTGTTGGTGGGTGGTTTGCTGCTTTTGCTTACTCTCGATTTCCACTCTAGATATATATTATTATTTTTTAATTAGAACACTGTGATCGATCCTATTTTGTATTATTATTTTTTTGTTGGGTGAACACTCAAACATCAAGGAGAGAGATCTCCGTTTCTACTACCTTCACCTTCCTTTGATCCTTTCCTTCCCTTCTCTTTCAATCCCTCAATCAATCTCTCTTGTGGAAATCCTTGGCAGTGTGCGCCCAGTGCTTCTCCTTCTTCTTATTCTTCATCTCTGGTGCACTGTTCCTCCCCTTAAAAATGGAAAGAGAAAAGGCCGATCCCATATCTCTGACTCCAGATCTTAACCCACTCAAGTATTTTACATCATCTCCTTCCCTTTCCTAATTCTTTTTTATTAAATACTCGTTGTTATATACATATCATAGGAAAATAGACCACCGGATGAACATCCTCTCTCTCTCTCTCTCTCTCTCTCTCTCTCTCTCTCTCAGATAGATTGTTGCCGTTTTCTTTTTTCTTTTTTGTTTGATTTACGATATTACCAGAAAAACAAGTGCACACATACAGCCACACACACAAGACCTTTTAAAAATGAAGTTAATTAACACTGGTTGAGTGAGACTTCTGCGCATTCAACTTCTATTTCGTGGCTTGTTAATACATATAGTAATTAGCTCGATCTTTTGATGCATCTTCCAAATAGATCAGATCATCACCGATGGCTAGAGAGAGAATACAGATTAAAAAGATTGACAACACCACGGCTAGACAAGTTACCTTCTCCAAAAGGCGTCGAGGTTTGTTTAAGAAGGCAGAAGAACTATCAATACTATGTGATGCCGAGGTTGCTCTGATTGTTTTCTCTTCTACTGGCAAGCTTTTCCAGTACTCCAGCTCTTGGTATACACTTTTGTTTCTGTACATGTTTCATATGTTAAATGCATTTTAGCAACTTTCTTGAATTAGCGTTATCTTGTTGCAATTGTTTAAATGATCAGATTTTCAAAAATTTGCAAGTCTATATTAATTCAAGAAAATGTCCATGGCATCTTCTCATCTGGCAGATAAATTACTCGTTTCATATACACTCTCTTTTATTCTTTATCAAAATATATATGTTTGGCCTGGTTTCCAAATTTGTAACAACTGTTCTTATCTTTTGTTTAATGAAATTATCGTTTTTTGCCTGCTAAATATATAAAGCTACTGTAATCACGATGTACAAAATATTTTTTATACTTTATGTTATATCTCTTATTTTTGAATTCAAAATATCGATCCACTGTTCAAAATGATCTCCATATTAAAATACTTTGGAGATCAAATTTGACATTTTAAAAAATTATTTTCTATTTTTTTGAAGAATAACAAATTATTGTTATTGGAAATCATTAGCTAAATGAATTTTCTATTCATAAAAAAATTTAAATTTAGTCTTCGACATACTTTAAAATGAAGATTTTGTTAAAGATTAAATTAATCTTTTTAATTTAAAAATGAGAGATATGACGTAAAATACAAAGATATTTTGTACTTTACAATATATATAGAGACTATTATGAAAAGATTTGTATTTCAACCGATATGCAAATGCGTCAAAAAATATATTTTAAAATCTAAAAAATTTTAATTTATGATTTTCATTAAATTCTTCATATGAAAATTTTATGGAATACAAAAATTTGGAGCATTTTGAGTTTTTTAAGTTACTCTTTTGTTTTTTTTAAAAAAATAACCCTAAAAGTAATCATAAATATTCAATGTTTGTGTTGTTTTTTTAAAAATTCAAAAGAGTGGCTTAAAAAACTCAAAATGCTCCAAATTTTTGTATCTTACAAGGTTTTCATATGAAGAATTTAATATAAATTATAAATTGAAATTTTTAAGATTTTAAAATATATTTTTTGATACATTTTCATATCCTGCTGAAATGCAAATGTTTTCACAATAGTATATCACTATAGAGAGAGAGAGAGTTAGGCTACGATACTACGCGTAGCACGGATGATATGTATGTTACAAACCATTTTTTCGTCTTCAAAAATCAAATGGTCGATTCAACTTGTCAAAATATTTTCATATGAAAATCTAGTTGATGATCAAATTTATTTTTTGGAATTTTTTATAATTTCTTTAGTTAGAAAATTACTATTTTTGAATGACTCATAATAATTAAATCAAGTGATTTTCTAACTATCTTAAAAATAGTAAAAGAATCCTTAAAAAATATAAAATATGATTATCAATTAGATTTTCATATAAAAATTATTTTGACCAATTGGATTGACCATTTGAGGTTTGAAGACGGAGAAACGGTCCGTAGCACACATGTCATCTTAGCTGCGTGTAACTCCATAATCTAACTCACTCTCTCACACACACTCTCTCTCTATATATATATATAATTGTAGATAAGTGATGGAGGTTAACAACAAATTTATTGGCAACAATTATAATCACCAAATTAATTAGCTGCCAATGTATGAATTAAAATTTACATAAAGTTTTCCACAACTTAGATTATAATTTCACATGAAATTTCGTGCAATCTGTGAATTTGTTTGCCAGTGAAAATGTATATCATGGTCAATGCAATAAAAAAATTGATTGGTTGATAGTTGATTTTAAATTACACAAAATTTGAAGCCAAGTCATTGTGAAATGTGAATGTTTTAAAAGGGGTATCTAATGGGTATTTCAATATATATTACTTTTTCTTGACTTGTCAATTCCCTTAATTTATATGAAACTGTGGTACTGAATGATCATGTTTCTGATATATGCTTTTAGGATTGTACGTCGCACTGTTACCTTTGACAGCTTGTGATAAAGGTATTGTATGTCCATTGGATAATAGCACTTGCAATTCCTTATTAATAGTAAAGGTGGGAGAACTGGACCGGATCCGAAAAATATGTCTGATCCGTTCTGATTTGATACGATTCAAAATCTGAAATAACTCGATACTGAACGACCCGATCTGACCCGACCTGATACGACCTGAAACATGAAATGACCCAACACTAGATGACCCGATACCCGACCCGACCTAATACGACCCGAAATCTGAAATGATCTGACACTAGATGATCCGATACCCAACCCGACCCGACCCGACCTGATACGACCCGAAACCCGAAATGACTCGATACTAGATGACCCGATACCCGACCCGACCCGACCTAATACGACCCAAAACCCGAAATGACCCTACACTAGATGACCCGATACCCGACCTGACCCAACCTGATACGATCCGACAATAAAATTTTCATAATTACGGTTAAAGCTTGGATGAATTATGAAAACATTATATTCAGGCTCCAACTCACGCCCTTGGAGACTCAGACGTGACCTCCATGGGTCTCGCACAAATGTCAAATAAGTTAAATAATTTAATTATTATTGTGAATAATAATTTATTTAATTTAAATAATAAAGTTAATATTAATTATAATATTAACTATGATATCTATTAAATATTTTTCTATCAATAATTTAACATATTTTTCAAATGAAATTTGTATTGTATGGATGATGAGAAATTGAGGATTAACGAGATAAATACAAAAGAGTTTAATTCAATTAAAATTAAGGTGAAATATGCATGACTCAAACATGCATCAGTTAGAAATTCAATATGATCTGAGTCATCCGATCTGACTAGATCAGACACATAGATGGTGAAATATGATCCGATTTGTTCCGATCTAGTCCGATATGATTCAAACCCGAAATGATCCGTCACTAGATGACCCGATAACCAACCCGACCTAACTTGATACGACCCGAAACTCAAAATAATCCAACACTAGATGACTTGATAACCGACCCGACCCAACTTGATACGACCCGAAATCTAAAATAACCCGACACTAGATAACCCGATAACCGACCTGACCCGTCCTAATACGACCCGAAATCTGAAATAACCCGACACTAGATGACCCGATAACCGACCCGACCCGAAACCTGAAACGACCCGACACTAAAAAAATCTGATACCCGACCCGACCATACCCATAACCCGATAATCTTACTGAATCAAATTAACCCAACCCGACCCGAACCCAACCCCGCCCAATCCGCTCAATTGCCACCACAAATTAATAGGATATTCACATGAAACTTTGTATTCATTCTAATCCTTCGAATAAAAACTACTCTGTTAATCGAATAAAAACTACTCTGTTAAATTTTGTAGCACATACGTACATTTGTACAAAGACCACGGAAGTAAAATATCTCTTTCAGGACAATCGGCAGGCTTCCTTAATTACTTAGATTAAGAAAAAAAATTAGAAGTACTAGCCGCTTAATTACTAGTCTTGTGCTCTCATCAGATGTAGGAAACTTTTACGGGTTTGGTCATTTTTTCTGTTTTATGAAGCTTATGATAGATTAAAATATCTAAAAAAAAATGCTTTCATTTAGAAAGATGCATGATTTCTGGCTAATTTTTTTTTATTTTCTAGAAACTTCAAATGTTAAATTGTCATTATATCAAATACACTTTATTAAACAATTTTGACATAATTTATGTTGCCCAATTGTTTCTAACATGTGTAATTAAAATTATTTCATGCAAGAAAAAGGCTACAGCACCTTAATTACTTAGATTTATAAGATAAATAACATAAAAAAATAATAAAATGCATATGCCTGCACCATGAGGTGACAACCCCAAACGGACAATATTGATTAATTGTGTTTCTCATTCTGGGAGCACTTGTAAAAAGTTATATGATTTTGATTGTTAATTGAGGAATTTGATTGACATAATGAATCTTACGACTCTGGAAGATGGATCAGCTATTCTAATAAGAGAATATATAAGTATTGTCAACAGGCGAAAATAATGTGAAGTGACGCCCAACAATCCTCATTTTTGTAATTTGATTATTTATCTTATGCAGTTATTTTATCTATCTCTTTACAAAATGTTATCAATATTATCATATGCCATAAAATAATTGAATACAAAATGTTACTACTGAAAAAAGTACCAAAAACGTCGTTAGGAAATTAAGCAATATCATATGGGAAATGCTAGATTATTTTTTTAAGCAGTTAAATTTTTGATAATTGATATTGTCCATTTAATTTTTTTTTAAGCATGGATGACATCATTGAAAAGCAAAAGATGCAATCAAAGAACCTTCAGAAATCATTAGAGCAACCATCGTTCGACTTGAATGTAAGATAATCAATGAATTTTATACTTTTATATTTTGAATGCAATATCTTTTATATTATTAACATAAATTGCATTTAGTTTGAATCGCCTAGACAATATCAGTTCAAGGAGAATTTTTCTTATTGACATTCTCATAAAATCAGCTGTTTTTTTAACTCGAATGTATATAATTCATTCATTTCATAATTTTGTTCTATATCCAGTGGATTACATATCTTGAGAAATTGTACTATCAAAATAAATAGTTAGGTTGTATTCTCCAAATTTTTGTTGCCTGGTTTTCTCTCTGTTTTTTATTATGTTGAGAATGCGGCATTACAGCCTTTACCAATATAAAGAATTTTCGGTATAGTTTTTGATATATTTTACTTATAGTCTATTTTGATGACCATTACTCTTCATCATTACATCATACAATGAACTTTTCAATTTTTGTCACGACTAATTTGCTCATAAGATGGAAAAATATATATCTAAAAAAAATTGAAAAAATCAATAGATGTAAGACATTGAAACCAGAAAATGGTTGTTATTAGTTATTTATGGACAATTTCTGTATTTTTTTTAATTTTCCAAGATATGTTTAGTTATGTACCAATAGCCTACATATCTTTTTGTTAAATTTTCTATGATTCCCTGCATTTGATTTTTCTCAAATCATGTCTGATTTCATGTATTTTCCTTGCCTTACATGGAAATAACTTTTTATCCCAATCTTATTATGAATGAATTACCCTTCATGAAATCCAGATGCAAAATATTAGAGTGAGCAAGTACATTCATGATCTCACATTTCAATGCTAATTGAACTACATCATAAAAAAAGGTGTACATTTACTTGATTCTTCTACAGATTGAGAATGAGAAGTATGTCAATTTGAGCAAACAAGTTGAAGAAGCTAGCATTCTTCTCAGGTGTTTTTTTTCTGGAAGCAGAATTAGTTTTTCTTTTTCATATATTGATTTTACTGTTAGTACATGCAAAACATAGCAATATCACAAACAAAAAAGGGTCATACCATATTGAGCTACTCGAGGCACTGCTTTACCACCTATTTACATCATAACCTCGAAGTTCTCTCTCTGAAATTAACCACTGATTTATTTTTCAAACTCAAATTCACTTGGAGAATGTTGTAGGACAATGTTATACAACACAAAATAATTCATCAAAAATAATATTTTAGCTTTCATTTTTTCTCCCTTTTTTTTTTGAGTAAAGGTGAAAATTGTTGAAATATAAATTTAATTATCATTAATGATATTAAGTCTAGTGGGAAATAAAGGAGACTCTTAGAATTCAGCAGTTACAGAATTTATGGGCTGATTGATGAAAGGATATGAAAAATCAAACGACGTCTATTTTGGCTGTATGACCTATGGATGAAAAACTCTTGAAATCTAGTTTTCAATGGTTCAAATACCAAGTCGTTTGAAATTCCCTACAGTGAGTTATGACTATTTTAGTGAACAGGGTCAGCTGAAACAGCTGCTGTTTGATATTCCGTTTTTAATATTAATTTTCTAGATACT